>JBCFXI010002339.1:0-24608 GCA_038496175.1 Ampulex compressa | reverse complement strand
GCTCTCAAGACATATAATGGTTATGCGGCTTAAGTGTGAAGTTGGTTTCGAAAAAACGTAATTAAGTCCTCTGACGGGAAAAAACGAAATTACTTTCCGAACAACCCAATACATCGTATGCAATGTTCCACAGGATAGGCCCAAGAGCGGACCCCTGCAGGACACCGCAACATATCTCCCTCGCCACCATAGCACCCGACCTGCCTGGGTATTTCACCCACCTGCTCGATAGGTAGAACCTGATCACATCCTGGAGGTATTTCGGCACCCGATGGCGCCGAAGACCTTCCATGATGGCCGCCCAGGGCAGTTCCTATCGGTACGTTTATTAATATTGCGATACTGCGTAATATACAATCCCTCCAATAGATAAAGTAACGCTGAAACAGAAATCATGCATAATAGCTACATCGCAACACTCACAAAATCCTGATTGACCAACTTCCTATTAAAATAAATCAATTAATCGAAAAAATTGATTCTTTTTTCAAGAGCAATAATGTGTGCGGATTATTTTTCTCTCCCACTCTACTTATTACTCATTTCCTATCCAGGCAATGACTTTCTGCATGGCTAGAGGGACGAGAAAGGTAGTCATCATGCGATTCATTGGCATATCACCAATCATTATTATTACTGACGAACAAAACGTTGTCACGAGGAAAAAGAAATCATATGTGTTCCGGAGACATACTCTTCCATACCGGCACTATGTTTACGATATAAAGCCTTTTTCAGAATGGTATCCTTGCGATTACCCACTTCTCTTTCCGCACCTGCGGTTACCACCAATTTAGGAAATAAGCGCCAATGTCTTGCCAGTTAAAGTTCGGTCATTGGGTCTTGCCGAACATCTTAGGCGATTATTGGTTCCACACTTAAGCGCGAATCGACTATCCATATGTGCGCCTAACCGTGTGGCGGACGATTCGTTATCCGCATGTTTATTCTTTTGCGAGTATCCGAAAAGTGCGGCCAAGTTTTTGTATATTCGAATTTCCAAGAATAGACTTCTGTTTCATTGACCATATTTCCTTTTCTCCTGCTTTTATCTTCCTTTGCTCTCTTTTTTCCGCTCCTGACGGTTGTACCCAGCCTGTGCAGTGATCTTTGGATAAATTTACACAATAACACGGATACATGATAGTTACGGAATCCTGAACAACTAACTTTTTATTACAATAAATAAATAAATAAATAGAAGGATTAATGGTTTTTCTTTTATGCTTTATCCGATAATCATATGTACAGATTATATTTTCCTTCCCTCTGCCATACTTTTTACTCATTTTTTACCCAAGAAAGATTATCTATGATATTAGTAAGGTAGTATAATTTGTGAACGATGACATTAAGTGGGGTGACGATTTTTGTTTACTTCGATTTAACAAAGTATAATATTTATTGATGTGCATATTGTAGATGACTGACAAAATTGCGAGTAGTCCAGCTGCAATTTAAGGGTTATTGTTCGAGAAAGAAGAGGGTTGAGATTCTCCGTCTATTACCATAAGATAATGCATCTATTTCGATGAACGATGAGAATAAGAAAGATACCACTTTTTTCTTATCACTTCGTTTTTTCAAGCATAAAAATTTATGTATTGCAAATTCTCGATCGACCTGCACTTATCCATGATGACGAGGACGATGACAATGACGGTCACTAGGTCCTACCACCAGGAACAACTGAGAAATATTATATATTGCAGGGAGATTGTCGTGGGGGTGAACGGAAAAAAGAGGATTGACTTCGGAAGGTCAGCGATAATGGAAGCGGGTGGATCGTTAGCCCTTTCAGCGCTATGAACCCATATATGCGTTCTCACACAACTATTCGATTTTGGTTATGAACCCATATATGCGTTCTGACACAACCATTCGATTTTGGCTACGAACCCATATATGCGTTCTCACACAACCATTCGATTTTGCGTATGAACCCATATATGCATTCTCACACAACCATTCGGTTTAGGTTATGAACGCATATGTGACAGGTACTTACAGATATATGTGACTGGTAGTATAAATATAAATAGTCTGTATAAATATAAAAAAGATATAAAGATATAGATATAAAAAAGTCAATAAGCATTTAAATGTACTTTTATGCAATCGTTTATCACTATTGTACATTAAGTTTGCGTGTGCATTCATTGCGCATCAATTAACATATCGCTGTCAAAAACTTTTGAGGTTATCAATACTGCTACTTTCTGAAAATCTGTTTTTTGCGTTTTAAAACTTCATTTTCAATTACCCCTAAAATGTCCGAGAATGAGTTTGAACGCATTAGTAACAGTGGTAGTGACATGGCCTATGAACATAACATTGAAACACTTGAAATTAAAACATTTGAAAGAAAAAAGATGAGGAATTCGTCTTCGGATTCCGACGAGATATATAAGAAGTGCAAGAGATTAAAAATAAGCAGTGACACAAGCGGTAAATATCAGTACAATAGGTTGGATGTTAGAACGATCATAATCAAACCTTCTTTTGTAGCTTCGGAAACCGAAGAGACCATTCCATTGTATAAACAAAGGAGAAGACGAATTCGAATATTTAGTTTATCTTCTGAAGAGGTTGAAGGTCTACATGATGAGAATAATAAGTTGACATCTAATGATACGGAAAAAAACTTTGTATGGTCTAAGAAATATTTTGTACCAAAATTATATAATTTTGATGAATCAAATTCGAGATTAAGGGTACACTTATCGAAAAAAATCCACTGCATTGGATGCGTTTAAGGTATTTTTCTCGGAAGAATTAATTACTGGTATCTGCGAGAAAACAAATAATTACCATAAAAATGTAGCGCAAACTCAAATACGCAGTTAATTCATGCATAAATACCTGGACAGATACTTCACCTTCGGAAAAATATTTATTTATTGCCATTACAATGCTAATGTCCAGAGTGAAAAAAAACAGCTATAAGAGAATATTGATCTACTGATAAAGTTATAAAAACTGACATTTTTTCCAAACTAATGAGCAGAGTTAGATATGAATCATTGCTAAAAATGTTACATTTTAATGATGACAATAATAATAGCTTGCACGATGCGTTAATAAAAATAAAACCGGTGGTTACTGAACTTAAAAACGCATTTTCTAAATCATTTTATCCATATGAATATTTATGCATAGACAAAAATCTTTTACTTTATAAAGGAAGATTATTCTTCAAGCGATATATTCCGACAAAAAGGAGTAGGTTTGGTATTAAGTCTTTTGTTATTTGTGATTTCAAAACCGTCTATATACTAGATTTTATAATTTATTCTGGAAAAAATACTGATATTACTGAGGAAGTACAATCAATTGGGGAATCTGGAAACATTACTTTGACACTCCTGAAATCATACGTAGGAAAAGGGCATACAGTTATTACTGACAACTGGTATACGAGTCCGCAATTATACAATCTGCTACACGAAAAGAAAAAAACCAATGCCTTTCAAACTGTGAGAAAGAATAGGAAAGATATGCCAAAAATGGAAGAAAAATTAAAAAGCGGAGAATGTACAAATAGATCAACACATAATCTATTAGCGTTAAAAGTGGCGCAATAAAAAAGACGTGTGGATGCCGTCCACCTCGAATTGTGATGGTTTTGTTGAAACAACAAAACTTAATTATCAAACTGAGAAACCAACTCGAAAGCCAAAATGTGTAGCAGACTACAATGCCTTGATGAGCGCAGTTGATAGAATTGATATGATTTTGAGTTCACTTCACTGCGTGCAAAAAAGCACAAAATGGTATAAAAAATATTTCTTCCACCTCTTAAACCTTTCTATATATAATGCACCTATCCTATATAAAATTGCTAATAAAAAAACTAACACATTTGAAAAATGTCATCTACTTCTTATAAAAGATATTTTGAGAGAATACCCACCATATAGAGTAGAAGCTACAGGAGGAAGAGTTCATTCGGACGACCTCACATTTCGGTTAACGGGGAGGCATTTCCCTACATCCTACGTAACTAAAGAAAATGAAAAACATTCTTCACGACGCAAATGCGCTGTTTTCATTAAAAATAATCGCAGAACTGACTGGCGTTACGAATGCACAAAATGTAACATTGGCTTGAGTATCGAACCGTGCTTTGAGATTTACTACACTATGCAAAATTGTTAAATTTTCAATTTAAAAAATATAATTTAATACTGTTATATATAATTTATAATATAAAATATAATTTAATACTGTTATATTGGTTATGTTACTGTTGCTTAATGAAATAAATGGTTATTTAGGCTTTTGAAGTCACAACAATTTACTTCAGTTACAATCAATATACCTTGCAATGAAAATTCAGTACTTTTTATACGGAGTGGGCAGTCCCCGGCGCACGCATAACGTCGGGGAAGTCTGCTCAACTTGCGCTCTTTCGTAAAAAGCACGCAGCCCCCGGTAGGCTTTTTCATACGGAGTGGGCAGTCCACGGCGCACGCTTAACGTCGGATAATTCAGCGCTGAAAGGGTTAGGGAGTGATCGGTAAGATGGATGTGGATTGGCAGGAGGTGGTCGGTACGGAGCGTAGGTGCACCCTCCCCTCGCCGCCCACGTCGATTATGATTACATCAACCCCGCTACAATGACTACTTTCATATATTTTCAAATAATCCCTTTTTTATTGTTTAACCCATTCAAGACTGACTTTTTATTTTTTAGGTAGGATGTTTTTCTTATGAAATTATATATATAGGGTCAACTGTAACACATTGTACAATAAATAATTATATTACGATCTTATGGCCAGTTTTTCAATTAGGCCCTGGGACGTTGGTGTCCCATCAGTACCCAACAGTAACAGAGAACAATTTGAAAAATATTGAAAACATGCAAAATTATTAATATATAATATTTGTTTCAACCTTACATTTGGTATTCTACACAGCACATTATTTACCGTGGTTTCTGATATATGTTACATGTACATCATTCCATCAGTACCCAATAGTAATAAATTACAATTAGAAAATGACATTGAAACATTCAAATTTCTAGGTGCCTATACTAATATACTCTGTTTGAATCTTATAGATGATATTTTGCAAAGCACAATTTACACAGTGGTATTTGGCACATTTTGTAAATAGTTTTAGTTCTTGTTTCCTTGTTCTTGCTGGAACAAAAAGTGCATCGTCTTCTGGTTGGACCATTTTCAGATAAGTCTAACCCTACATTTTCTATAAGTTTCCAACAATTTTTTCCATATAATACACTTCACCAGCTGTGTTTGGTTTTTCAAGAAAATTGTAATATATTTTAGAAAGTAGCAGTTTGCATCTATCCTTGACAATTGCTCCTTTTACAGCAACATTGCCTAGTGATTGATTATTTGACCGATAGTCAGAAAACGATGGCATCCTACTGTAACACATTATCAGCACCACACCAAGCACCAACCTAATTTCTCCAGCATCTGTGCATGGACAAACTGTGGTTTTCTTCATCATTTTCACTTTTTTATTTTCGCATTAACTGATAAACACAAAAAGACTAGGTGGGATTAATTTCTCAAAGATGTCTAGGTCTGATGAACTGCTGTCCATTTTTGCTGACACAAGAGAAGGTGCCATGCTTGAAATAGTCATTCTAAGCCTAAAAGTGTCATTTACGTGTGACCATACTACATCATCAGTTGAAGATAAAACCGGATTACAATTATTATTATTATCATCACTATCACTTGTACCGCCGTTAGAAACACTATTATCAGAAGTACTGCCATCATTCTGATTCAGAACAGGAGAGAAATTGGAATCATCAACAGGGTCATCAGTGTCTTCAGAGAGTCACTACGTAACATTCGGATTATTATGACCCGCCATCTTTCACAAAATTTTTCTTCAATATTTCTAAAACAATAAAGAAATTTTCACAAATATGTGATTCCTTTCAAATATGTTCAACCATGACAGTTTGGCAGCACTACCAATCTTGAAATATAAAGAGCGAAGTTCAAAAGACGATAAAATGGAACTTTAACCCATTTCTTCCCAATGTTGCGTGTACGCAACACGAAGTTTAACTTCACAAAATGCAATCAAAATGAACTTATTATACAAAAGTCATCATGCATGTGTTAAAAGGTACTCACAAGCTCTCTTTCTATGTGTTTATATTTCACAATTGGTCTAACACTTCGTGAAAAAAAATAAATCACTGAATATTTTTTAATCATTTATTTCAAGTATTAAAATATATATATTTCAACTTTTATGTGCATATTCCTGAATGTTATATATGTGGAATACACATGTATATTTTTTTTCTTGAACATATTTGACCTACAACACTGCATCGAATGATTCATACATCCGTTGCACTGACGCAACGTTGGGAGTTGCCTAGCTATTTCGTTTAGTGACAAGTCGTGACCTGTGCGCTGAAATATAAGAACTCGAATTGTATGTTTGATGCTAATGAAGTGTTCTGTAGTCTAAAAGCTTTGTAAGAATTATATCTGGGTTCGTGTCACCTTTGAAGGATCGGACCT
This sequence comes from Ampulex compressa, assembly GCA_038496175.1. Taxonomy (NCBI): domain Eukaryota; kingdom Metazoa; phylum Arthropoda; class Insecta; order Hymenoptera; family Ampulicidae; genus Ampulex; species Ampulex compressa. The sequence continues at coordinate 18,081 of JBCFXI010002339.1, read as the reverse complement.
CTGTTGTAAGTACATCGTATTATAATATTCTACTGTGACTTTCGTATTTTATTTTATTATTATTTTATTCTTTGCCCTATTTTCGGATTATAGAACATAGAAATGGCTTTCTACAAAAAGAAAATACTAACAGCTGAGGAAATTATAGCTGTTCTTAAGGAATTAAAGACAGAAGAAGCCATTGATGCAGTCATCATACCTCCTGAAGTACACGAACTTACTGATGAAGAAGAAATAGAAGATGGCCGTATGATTATCAATGACGGGGGTGATGAATTACTAGTAGATGTGGTGGGCACATTTGAAATTCATGCTACTATAGAGGACAAAACAGTACCTGAAACTACACAAAATACTTCTGAAAAAACAAAACAGGAAAAGAAGTTGAATGTATCGAAGAAATAATAAATAAGTTTGGGAATTTGACACCAACACAAATGTTTGAACTTTTCGTAGACAAACCAATTCTGGATCAAACAGTAGAATTTTCAATCAAATATGCTCAATGTAAAAACAACCACACATTTGTTATGTCACGTACTGACTTAAAAAAATGTATTGGTATCCTTATACAGAGGGGTCAAAAAAAATGTATCCACTGTTTAACAGTCCATAACTTGCAAACTAATTGACGAAGTTGTCTCATTTTTGGTGAAAGTGTAGCTTAAAGCCTAACTTAAAGATGTAGGTGTTCGAAATGGTCACCATTAACATCCACACACAAACGATGCCGCCGAACTGCAGCACGAACTACCGACTGCAACGTGTTCAGTTGGGTATTTGCATATGAATGTACGATGGATTCTCGAAGTTCATCCAATGTGCGTGGCTTTTTGTCTGGGGAACGTGGTGGATACTGTACAGCACCTCTACGGCCTATCCATCTTCCTGGTAGATTTTCGTCGAGATAAGCCCTAACACGATTTTGTTAGTGGGCTGGGGCACTACCTTGTTGAAAGTAAAATCTTCCGTCTCCATACAAGTCTTGGATGGCAGGTAAAATGATACAAGGTACAACTAACAACAAAACACTGACTCTCTGACGACTGTCATCTGACAAAATAAACCAACGCAATACAACGCTTGTATGGCGATTGCCGGAACTACAAACTTTTACACTACCAAAAATGAGACAACTCCGTCAATTAGTTTGCAAGTTATGGACTTTTAAACAGTGGATACATCTTTTTGGACCCCTCTGTATTCTCTGGTTATCACTCTCTCCCTCAAACAAAATTTTACTGGAGTTTAAATGAAGATAAAGGGATCCCTCTCAAAACAATGTCACGGAATAAATTTGATGAAATAAAGAAGTACATTCATCTTTCTAGTAATGATAAGTTGGACAAATCTCATAAGTTTTCCAAGCTAAGACCTTTTTTCAATGAACTAAATAAACGGTGCATGCAGTTTGGTGTATTTTCCCATAAGATATCGATTGATGAAGAGATGGTGCCATATTTTGGACGTCATTCTGCTAAGATGTTCATACGAGGGAAACCAGTAAGATTTGGATTCAAACTGTGGTGTATAGCCTCAGCTGGAGGATATGTGTATCAGTTTGACCCGTATGGTGGAGCTTCACAGAAGACTAATGAAAACTTGGGTTTAGGTAAAGGGGTTGTAACAAACTTGTTGAAAGTTGTTCATGATCCTGAAAATCATACCATATTTTTTGATAACTTCTTCACAAGCCATTACCTTCTTACTTTGTTGTCTGAAATTAAATTCTTTGGAGCTGGTGCAGTAAGAGAAAACCGAATGGCTTCCTGTCCACTTCAAACAACAAAAACCTTTGCGAAAAAACCAAAGGGGAACTTTGATTATAGATTTGATTGTAACAACAAAGTATTGGCTGTTAGGTGGCATGACAATTCTGTTGTAACAGTCGTTACCAACTTTGGTACCCTTGAGGCAATAATAAATGTAAAGAGATACAACCGAAAGGAAAAGAAGCACAACATAGTCCTTCAACAAAATATTCTCCACCAGTACAACCAAGGCATGGGAGGTGTAGATTTGCATGACAATGCCATTGCAAACTGTAGAATCAGAATTACAGACAAAAAATGGTGATGGCTATTATTCTCCAATGGAATTGACAGTGCTATTGTCAATGCTTGGAAAATGTACCAACTGGCAACAGATTCTACTATTAGTCAAATCTATTTCAGATCCCAGATTGCATTAAGTCTATTGAAAACTGAAGAAGAATCTGAACTGGAGGGAAACCACCAACCACGGAGAAAAAAACACCAACCTTGGACGCCCCAGCAGAAACTGACGCCAAGAGCAGTCAGGGAGGATAGAATTGATAATATTATAATCCGTAATGAAGAAAATGCAAGGAGAAGATAGAAGATTTGCAAAAGCCAAACAATCCACATATGCAAGAAATGTCAGGTTCACCTTCACACAGTGTTTTTCCAAATTTCATGAGTGATGCCATCAACTTTGGTCAGTTTCTTCATATAATCAACAGTTTTGTACATTCTGAGGAAATAAAAGCATGCGATCGAAATATTAAAAATTTCTTACTTTTTTCCCAGGAAACTCCCAATCTTGCGCTAGCGCAACATTATGTTTGGCGTAGATGGCAACACATACTGCTAGTTTTTAATATTTATAATATTATTTTTAATTATTTTAAAGTAAAATTGATGACAAAATACCATAATATTTCACAATTTTTATTTTTGGGAAGAAATGGGTTACGATTAAACTGGGAACTATTTGCCGCATAAGTCGATTTGGAAAGGTTAATCGGGTCCGAAAGGGTTAATATACAGAAATAAGAAACGTTTATGTTTTGGTTTAACGTAGAAAAATCATTAAACTTACATATTTATACATTAACTTGATTTTATACAAATGTAGAGATTCATTTACAGAACTTTTTTCTGCTCTCTCCGAATTTTAATCTTCATGATTTTTTCCCGTAAAACAGCATTACAAGGACCGCAGTACATTGGAATTCCAAAATCAGAAATGTAAGTCTCATTGGTAGAAAGAGTTGTGACACAATTTCTTTTTTTACATTAAGTTTTTGATATAAATACTTAGTGTGACCCCTCGGGACCTCGCGGTCTTGTGGAGGACGACAATGCTTTGAGGAAGTAGGTTTAGCTATTATTGTCGTCCCTCAGCAGCCGACTGCAGATCATTTTCTTTTTTTGGTTTTTTAAATACGTTTTTCATCCCCCATTTTGGATCTTTCTCACGTGCACAGGAAGACGTCTCTCACATAGTAAGCCTCACAACGGTTAATACACTTTTATTTATGCTGATTATTCTTCTTATTTATACTATTATATATTATATATTATTTATATATTATACTTATTATTCAATCAGTGCGACACTACTCAACTTTTGTTCCATTCAGATGTATGCATACTTCCTCCTCACATACCTTCACAAGACCATCAAGACCCAACGTTTGCTCTCAAATTTCAAGACTCAAATTTCATACGTAGGCTTTACCGCACGACCCACACACATCGCAATACCGCATCTCTCATCATTATTATACGTTGTACGCACCATAACGTTGGCTTGTAGCTAGAAAAGGACCACGTAGACGTAGTCGAAACGTCGCTTTTATAAAAACAAGTTTAAGCTCGAATTCAGAAGATAACCGAGTACATCTTAACATCTTCACGAGCGAAAAAACAAGCCATTACCACTTCTTATAAATACTTAGTATTAATTTATGAAATAAATAAGTTTATAAAAGATCTGTTGCATATAGAACTATCGGACCGTTTGTGCCGGCCATTGGTGATAATATGATTTATTTTCCTCCTACATATTAATTCGTTTGTTTAGTTGCTCTGACTTAATAATTTGATTTTTTAGAACTCTTTTCTGAACACAATCAGGCATGAATTTCTCCCGTCAATATTGTGAGCCATTACTAAATTGCTCCACAATTAATGAAAAGAATACGCATGAGACTCTCGCGCGATAAAAGTGAAAATTTACGCAGTACGCGGTGGGCATACGTATAAAATGTGTATGACGCACTAACAGAAAGAATAGAAATGTTTCACGCCTTTTTTTTTCAACCGTCGGTGGAAGTCGGAGAAGGGGAAACGTTTCACTTTTCGTATGATTCATACCAATGTGCACTACCCCACCTATGGAAGTTTTACGTCAAAAATACTTAATGAAAGCTCTCATACGAGCCGAAACGTTGGCATTATTACGACAATGCGTTTCAATTTTGCATAATTTTTTAACCCAACGCATCTCCAGACAATTTTTACTCTGAAAGACTAAAGTATTCAATCCAACTTACTCCTAATGAGCGTGATAAGGCCGAACAACAGCAAAATAATTGCTCGTGTATAATAGGTTACACTAAACAATCTTTGACTTGTACATTTTTTTTATATCTTATCATATTTTATATTTTTATATTATAAGTCGAATTATTTATCCATAAATAATAAAATGTCACCCAATTTATTTTCCTTGTTTTTATATTTTACGGAGAAACTCTCGCCCCGTTAAATATCCGAATATCTCAAAGATTGCCACCATTATGGCAATATCTATTAACATTTTATTTTAATTTAAATTCAATAACTTTTTCCTTTACTCATCGTCCACTCTATATATTATGTATTACGTCCGCGTTTTCCTTATTTAAATTCCGTAAAACGTGATTATAAAAACAAAGCTTACCAAATTTTTTGCATAGTAATTTTTAAAACATTTTTAACAGCAAAACTTAAAAATGATCAGCAATCCTTCGCAACATATCATAATTTTTAATCAGAGTTTTATACACATATTTTTCTGGATTGTAACATTTTTCACGTAAGATTTACGATTCACTATAAATGAAAGTCCTGATTTACAAACTCTACACAATCTACTGTTAATTATCTCCACTTTTAGTTTTATTTTCTTGGCACTAACTCGTTTGCTCCGAATACCGAATATATCCGTCATCCACCAGATAATCCGCGCAGCCGAACGCCGGATGTATCCGGCAACCGCATAATAGCCCTCTGAAGGCGACTGCTGGATGTATCCAAAATACGTAATGTAAACCACAACGATACGCATCGACTAATTTTGACAACAACCACAAATTAGTTTTTGAATAACAAAATGCGTTAGAATAACTATTAAGTGGCATGAAACAACAAAAAATTGGGAATACAGCAAACTTTAGGAAAAATAATTTCAGAGGAGCTTTGTACTAATATGTCCGTTTGCTGTTTAAAAGTATCCCCATTTCTTAATAGTATTGTAATTTACTTTTCATTTCAATAAAGAATTCAGGTTTCAACCTTCTCAAAATGGTATCAACCGAATTGTAACTGGTGAACACATTCGATAAATTAGAAATTGATTTAAATACTGAATGAAATCATTAATCACTGTATATTATATATTATTCTTTCACTATTTTTAATTTTTTGATCAGACTCTTTAAACCTATTAAATAAGTTTATATCTTTTATGTAGAAGTTATGAATATATTATTTCGAAAAAAATTCCTTATTTTCCAAGATACACTGTTCACACGCAATGTGTACCCTTCCGGCGCAGGCGTCCCGTTCGATGGTGGTGCTACGGCGAACCGAATCCCCGTAATGAAAGGGTTAATATTGTAGAATAGTCCTGGCTCAAATATTAAAACTTAAAAAATTCTAATTCCAGATTTTCTTAATTTACATAATTTTCACGAGTAGGATGTCGCTACTTCATATCTAATTTAATTTTTTATGTAATTAGATTACACGTGTATACAATATATTAAATTTTATAATATTACTTCATATATTGTACTGCAGGTCTACAAATTTGCATGAGATTGTCTTCAATATTACTTGGCTCTTAGAAATCAAAAATGCTTATTTACATTTAGATAAAATCATGTTTCGTAAATAACTAAAACACGATGTGAAATGTATATATTATATTGGAACAATTTAAATATGATGTCCCTAACATCCTAAGGAATGCAACCTTACTTTAAGTGTTGACGACAAACGTACGACAAAGAGGATATAATAAGCGTACTGAAGATAGCGATGAGATGCGCAAAAGCCGCTATAGTTACATTCCAGAACGACGAAGTTCACCATATATGAGAATCATCAATAGTTGCAAGTTTTAACAAGGCAATGAATCTAAGCATGAGGTATATGCTGTGCAGAAATGCTTGTTGTATAAACGCCCAAAGTCCTTTTATGTTGCTGGTATAGAATTAGACGGAAATGTTCATAAGATAACATTTCCGTCATAAGGAAGAGTCAAAACAAAAAATAAAAATAAATGTGCGCCTTAACAATGCAATATTAGTAAAAAAAACATGTACACAACATGTCGCATAAATTAACATATGTTTCGAAACACAAAATATCAATACAAAATATATGCTTATAAATTGAATTATAGCGTAAATTTATATAGATTGTTTATAAATAACTTCTGAACAAGAATTATTTTGTATATGTAATGAATTTATCAAAAAATGTGTCAACACTGATAATTGACATATTATAAGAAAAAATAATCAATGCATCGGCTTTTTAAACGATTGAAACAACTCTTATAGTTTTGAACCTGTCTAAATTTTACCGACGCTAGTTAAACAAATTGTCAAAACAATTATTGTATTAGGAACACAATTTAACTGCGCAGAAATCAAGACAAAGTTTTGTGTACTACGCACGCCGAAGGGAAAGCGACAGGTTAGTGATTAAACACGCAAACCGAAATTTCATTACGAAATTTTTAATATAATAACATTCAAATTATGAATAAAAAGTAGGACTGCAAGTTCTCTCTCCAGAGGTTTGATTACATAGAAAATTTATATAATGAACATTGGCGAATGCACACAAACCACCGCACTAATAGAGAATTCTCCTGTTTTGAAATTATATTGTAAACTTTGTCTTATCCGAGGCAACCGATGTAGAGCTCAAAGAATACAAACCTTCGATGGTTTTATACAAGATGGCAGAGTATGTGTAATTGTAGAAATTTTAAGTATGATTATGCGGTTCAAAAATATATTGAGAAATTTGATTATTTAGATTGAATAAATGTCAGTTTACAAAAAAAATGACTTTACGACTGATATCTGATATGATCGTGGACATATGGCGATCGTGACGGTAGGAAAATATAAAAGACATATCTCCGGGTGATTTGCCATGGCGACTGATCGGTTTGATGTCTTTGCGTTGATCAGCTACGAATGAGCAATCGTTTCCCTTCTTTCTGGGAGTATACTTGTCTCCCGAGTCGCACAGTGGTTCTTGCTCACTAAGCTCTCTCCCAAATTGAAAAACACAATCAATCTTATGTTGCATACACAACCATGCTACCGAAAAAGCGTGTCCGTTGACCTGTTTTCGCATTCGCGGATCTTTCGTTTGGAACAGACATGCGTACACTCTTGAGCAAATAGGGCACTCTTGAGTAGAAACCTAATTACGTCCGCCGATATAAATAAGCCGCCGATGGATCGGCGGCTATGTAACGTACGGTTAGAAGTCAATCATACTCTAATTTTTATTTTAACCATACATATTGAAACAAATAGGGTACAATTAGTTATTCCTATACCTTGCGGCGCGCGGCAGTACAGCGACATTCACAAATGTTGAAATCAAAACAGACGCCATAAGCTTAAGCAAGAAGTAAAAAAGAACTAAAGGACGAATATGTGTGTGTGTCTGGGGGGGGGGGGGGGTAAACGTATGTGCAGATTTAAAGTAAGCGTGTTATTATATAGCCATCTTTCACCAATTCATCAAAATTATCCAGGATAATGTTACATTTGTATGTAATTGTAATGGAAGGCGATGACTGGCTGTCCTCCAACGGAAAAACAGGTAAAGAATTTGAATATTGCAGTCGGTGCAAAATGAGGAATGGGCAATGGAAGGAGCAGGAAGTAGGGTGGTGGGGGGTATGTGGTAGGGCGGAAAGAAGTGAGTAATGAAGAAAAAGGGAAGAGAAAAAAATCAGACAAAAGGATGGGGGAACAGTGCGTGCGCAACTGTGCGTACGACTCACCGTATATAGATACCACAGTCAGGTCAAAAAGTCAGCAGTAGAAGATCAGGCACTGTATTGTATCTATATGTTCCGCGATATTTCGCATTTTAAGAAGGATATTTCAATTACGCTTATGTGGAATATCTAGTCGTTTCATAACATTCCTTAACTTCTCCCCAAGGGTTCCAAAATAACGGCCCTTCGTTCCCTGATATCGGTAACTTTTGCATCAGTTTTTCAACCAATTTCTGCTTTTTCGAATACATTTTTTCGTTAGAAACAGGACACAGTTATAGGACATAACGTTGAAGGTAGAAGAGACAAGGAACGTACACACATTATTCGCATAGGTATCGAATAGTCGCAATCTAAGGAATTCAAGATGTACATGCCTGTCGAATACGATAATGCTAGTACACTACAATTTTGTGATGCTTCCGATATAATAGAAGAATTTGCCAAAGAGATATCGGAAATGGAAGGAAGATGCATAGACATTGGTTGTGGGCCTGGGAATGTCACCAAGCTTTTAATTCTCCCGAAATTGCCACCACAGACGGTGCTAGTAGGTATGGAATCGCGCAAAATTTATGTCATCAATAAAAACTTGCATCATAAAATTACTCAATTTCCGTTTTAATCTTGTAGGAGCGGATATATCAAAGCCTATGATTGATCGCGCAAAGCTGAAGTGCCGCGACGAAAAACGTTTATCGTTCATTCAATTGGATATAGGAATGACAAACTTACCGCCGGAAGAAGTTGGACGGTACGATAACGCTCTTTCCTTTTATTGTTTGCACTGGGTTCGCAATTCACGGTACGTTCGATCACTATTTCCTTTTTTCCCTTCATATATATACGCTACGTTTATGCAAGCTTAGTAATAAGCAATCAAAGAAATAATCATAAGGACGTATAACGGCCACATTTAACGTTCGCATTTTCCTTTTCGTACATGTCCTTCAACCAAATTTAGTCAAGCTTTCAAAAATATTTACAAACTACTCCAACCGGGCGGAAAGGCTGTAATTATGCTGATAAGCTCACATGACTGTTATGACGCTTACATAAGAATGTATGAAAATCCACAATATCGACCATATATGGAGGTATCGAAATTTTCGTTAAAATTCGCCAGGTTCCGATTTAAAATTAAGTTTGGTTAGTGGATCTGACGTGTGTACATATTTATTGCAGGATGTTCACCTCTTTGTTTCCCCTTTTCATCAGTGTAATAACTCACGGGCGGAACTGAGAAAGATTCTGGAGGACGTTGGTTTCGAGGTTCAACACTGTAGCAGGAGAGATAGGATTTTTGTTTTTCAAAACGCCGAAGTCTTTCGAAGTAAACATCGTTATTCACCTTTGATAATGGAATTTGAAATAAAAACTACATATTCAAATCCTGAATGTGAGAACTACGCAGTAGAATTTAAATAAAACAAAAAAAAATGTAATTCTAGATCACATGTTTGCAGTCAATCCATTTATCTCACGTATACCTGAACGTCTTAAATCAGAGTACATGGACGTACTCGTGCAAGAAATGATTAGAGGAAAGATTGCATTTCCAAAAGATAGCGACAGCGATCGACGTATATTGGACAGGTATTATAACCTGGTAGCGTATATCAAGAAGCCTACTGCTGTTAATTGAAAGAACAAAAACTTAATCTAACACAATTTTTCTATGTTTATAATACAATTTAAGAAGACTTTAGTTTTTATATGCTCATTTTCAGATACATTAATTGTATAACAGATTTTTAGTTTTCCTGCATACCGAGTTTTTTCGTAAAACTTGTAATTTCCCATTTAAAAAGAATATAAAGAATAATTCACCAATGATCAGTACTTATACTTTACTCCAATGATTATATTTCTTGTTGTTTATGTGATACTATGTATTCTGATTTCGACATAAGAAGGGGGGAGTGGCCTATGATCTGGAAGAAAAATGTTTCAATCATAAATTCTGGCTACTAAAGTCTATTGTTCACTATGTTCAAATTTATACTACAATACAGCTATTTATAGAATTGAAAGCCATATTAGCTAAGCAAAATAATAAAATACTCTTCGACAGGCATGATAAACCAACTTTTTCCAGTAGATACATTAACATATCGTCTCATTATTATGTATCTCAGAAAATTAGTATAATATCAGGCTTAGTAGACAGAGCGGTACTCCCTTAACATATTTTATTATAAACATCCAAAAGAATAACAACCAGTCAACAAATATAATCAATAGCACTGTTGCACCAGGGAGTATTGCGTTCAGAACTTATCTCTAGGAACAAGTACGAACCACAAAGAACACAACATTAGGAACAACATAACAACAACTGTTTATTTAACAAGTCTTTCTGGAAAACGGTACAGTCTCACGTCTCTCTTTAACGACTCTCCCTTTGCAACTCTTCTGTTGTCAACAGTCCGGCGATAACGATCTTCTCTATTACGCATACAATACTTTTGCATCGGGAGGCAGCAGCTTCAGGCGGCTCAACACTGCCTCTCAAAAAGACCAGGCATCCCGACTGTGTCGCCATTTTATCTTTGCGGCCAACCGGAATTGGACCCTCAGCGTCCAGCTTTGAAATTAGCCCCCCATCGCTAGGTACATTCAACTGTCATCGCATTGTCATCGATCTGCAATTTTGATTGGCCAATAACCTCTGATAATCACTTATCCAGGTGGTTTTTATCATATACATACGTGCTGTCTTGACATTTGTCCTTTGTCTTACAGAACAACCTATTTTGTGACATTTTTTGTTTAAAGAAAAGAAGCTCCTGATTATCGTTAACTCAAAGAACTGAACACTTTATTTTGGACAATATATGCACTGCTGATAGTCGGTAGCAATCGACTGTCTGTTAATGATCAAAAACGTGGAAAATAAAAACGCTACTGCCACCTATTACCTAAATAAAAAAAAATCGTACGATACGCATCTGTATCCAAACACTTTGAATAAAACATCGATAGTCTTCTCCGCTATTCTTTCCCTCGCCGATAACCGTTCATTTAAAAAAATCTCAACTGCTCTTCACTCTTCCTCTTGCTTTTTCGCTTCAAGGTTTCTTTTCCTTCAGATGTTTACGAGCAGATTCTCCATTGTATAAGCAACGATCCCGTAGCGAACCAGGCGGTACACATAGCAACCTTGGGTTTCGACTTCGGTGAACAAACTATTCGATATATTAACTAGTTAGTTTAACCATTTCTGTATCATATACGACCCACCCAAATCCGATAACGCTTTTGAACCGTTCTACCTTTCTTCCTACAAAAGCTGAATAATTAGACAGGCTCTCCTAGAACTAAAGAAATTGGTTTCGAAAACGACTAACACCAGCATTCTGCTCAAAAATTCCACATCCGCTTTCGAATGAAGATGTGAATCTCCAAGAGTTTCCTTCTTGCTTGCACCACGAGTTTACTCTTTTCTTGCCATCCGCGGGGCTCAGTCCCCTGCAACAAATCCAAGGGAATACGTAGTTCTCGGCCCATGAGGAGCATCACCGTAATATGTTACGTAACATCATGCCGTAATGTGCAGTAGGCCAACAGGAACATCAGAATCCACGCGTCTCAGTCCCTCTGATGCTTTGAAACAGACTGAGGTTGGTGATGTAGTATGGCGCAAATTATCAATTCCGCGAGTCCATCCGACTGAAGACATAAAGGATTGGCCCTCGTTTTCTTGATCCGCAGCTTCTTTATCAATTTTTTGAAAATGATATACTCAAAATTCCAACTCTAATTAAAGTGAAACTCTATCGTAAGACCATACCGGCTGATCATCTCTTTTTTGACAGTCTTTGCGATGGTTGCTGTATTGGTAGGGGAAATATCTTGGGCCCTTTTTGGTAGGGAAAATATCAAGGTATCTTATCTTACTTCCAAGGAGTCGCAAGTCTGCCAAAATACTTAACTCTAGGAGGCAGGACAGAACCGACTTCTGTCACTTGAGCTTGTATCGGTCGATTTTTCTCCGGTAAATAAAGTGTTTCTTGTTCTGAACCGAATGCGTACCTCTGGTTGGGCGCGTATACTCTCTGTCTTTCCGACAGGAACAAAGAGGGAGTATGCACTTACGCGCGTGCGCGACACGATAGACTCAAGCCTGATGGTCCGTCATCGGAGGTCGTAAATCTCCGACCGATAAACTCGATATCACGAAGCGCGTTTGTATACCACGGTTGACTCTATGTCCTGTTGGGATGATAGGGTTGTTTTAACTGAGAGCAGTACAGTGAGCAGTGTTTGAGACTTGATGAATTTTGTAATGTTTTTAATGATTAACTTGTGTTTACAGACAGAATGAGTGTATACAAGACTGTGTGACAGTTATTTGTAATATAACAGAAAATGTGTGCAAGTGTTTTGGATCCGTGTCTTTGTATTAATCGTTTGTCCGAATAGCTTTGCTTTTGTAAATGTTTTTTAGTCATAAGGATGGCTCGCTATGTGGCGTCCACGGGGATACCGACGACCGGATTGATAGTTAGTACAAACTGCTAATTGGCTGATTTCTACGGGGGTGGAACCATCCCTCCTTGACTCTACTTTTTGCAGGTAGTGAGGAAATTTCCTGTCCCGATAATCCGGCCGCTGGTCTGACTGACCTAAGTGGTCCATGAAGCCATAAGGCCCCCTTTTACTGATATATGCCGTCGTAAAGAAGTTTAATGAATTAGTGAAAGTTCCTCGTAGTTTAACTGTTTTTTAAGTATTTTGTGCCTGGTTATTTTCAGAACGGGCCAAGATACTTTGCCATGAGCAACGGGCATATTAAAATAGGTTTGACTTTAGGACCGTTTTATGGTCCGCGAGTGTTGATCCTTTGCAGCCGCGTCGCCTTGTCTTGCGCGACTTAACATAAAGCCAAACCCTTAATCTTCGTCTTGCGATTTCTGTCACTGTTCTACATCCGGAAACTTCCGCATCGTAAACTTTACGACCTGCAGAAATTCTCTTTTCGCAATGTTGCAATTGCACAAGGAATCAATAATTTGTTCCGTGATCCCTCAAGAGGGGCAAGGAGTACTTGGAATATGACCGCTGCGGTATCAGGCAGCATGTATGAATTCGTTTAGATTTATAGACACTTTGATCGACATGCGCGCATTTTATTATATAAGCTGCGCAGAAATGTATACTTATAGTTGTTACAATACATATTAACATATTGAATTGTATTGTTAATAAAAATGTGCAATTTGGTATAAATGTGAGATTGCGCCCGAAAAGCTTTTTGAGATGTTCTGGTACAGAAATTTCTTTTTCCAAGAATCCAATCTCTTTGTTTTCTCGAATTTGCAACTGTTTTAAGATGAAATCTAGACGACACCGACGCTTGTTACAAAAGATGGTTCTCAAGATTCTGTCTACTCTTATGTCTATTTATAGAAATTCTTCTTGTGTCTTGAAATTTCCCAATGAAAACGGCAGGCGTTTTCCGTCGCAAATGCGTACCTCTTATCCCATAATCTTATGATGATATCTCCGGATAGGTTTGGAGTGAAGTGACGCTTTATTAAAGCTAGAGAGTTACACTAAGCTGCTAGACGGTACCGACGGTTCTAAAAAACGGTGCTAAGCAATAGGCGGTTCTAAATTACGGCGCTAGGCAGTAGGCGGTTCTAAGGATACTTATGCTAGGCGGCGGTAAGACGAGGCACTAAGCGCTAAGCGTTTCGGCGGATGGCGTTCGGCCTCATTCACAGCTCGGGGTTTTAGTTTCACCACCAAGGGCGCAGCCAAGAGGGTCCGTTTCTGGAAGGGATGGTCTTCAGTCAATCAATCCGGTCTAGAGGCTAAGAATGATCTGCGTTCCCCCGTAGGGGGCGAGTTGGTCAGGACAGCGGCCATCTGGTCACTATCAATAGGAACCGTTTGAGGTATAACGGATAGCGGGTGCGAAATGTGACAATCTGTTAGGAGCGGTCTAAGATGCCTTGTATATTTCTAGGCTAGTCGTGCTGGGTACCAGTCGTATTGGGGGCTTTAGACGTAATGTCTTGAGTCTTCTCCCGGAGCCCTTTTCATTGCACTAACAGTAAAGTATTCGTTAACAGTAAGCATTAACTAACAGACAAGCATTCGATGCCACTCTGCAGTACTTTTCTTCAAGTGAAAACAAAAGATTACTGCTTTCCGCAAATCGTCACTTTCTGGTAAAAAAAATTCGATATTTTTAACACGATGAAAAAATATGATGTTGTTTGTTCAATGACTTCATTTATATTAAATATGTTTGACAGATGTCATACTAACCAAACAAAAAAAAAAATTAAGGCTCGTTTGCAACAAATGTTCCCTATCAACACATTTGTATCTTAACGCTCACTTCATACCGGTACACCCGATAATGCCGCTCCCACTCGCTCAACGGGGGGGAACACCCAGTTGAAGTGCTCGTGGAAGCACCAGAGGCTGTTCAGGGTGAGACATAAGTACTTCAAAGTACCGCTCACACTTACATGGACCTTACCTATCCTCAGCCAGCTCGGAGGCGGCCCCACACACTGAGAGCGATTGTAAAATCAAATGGCTTCGGTTTTGTGTGAAGTCACCCTTAGTTCGAGGCGGCTGATATGGGCAAGAGCGCGTGCCACCGCCAACTCGGCTAAACGGATGGTTCTCATCCAATTCTCCCCAGCGGCAAAAACAAGAATGTCATCTGCATAGCAGACGACCTCTGCATCGCTGAGGAAACAGACCCACAGAGCAGAATCGTATGCGAGGTCCCGTAGCAGGTGGCCCAACATAGAGCCCTGCGGGACGCCCCTGCCCAAGCTAGGCAGTCCTCAAGGGCATGCTGCACCGTGTCCCGGTCTCCGACATAGAGAAGCAATTACCTGCTGATCCGTCAGCTTTTAATGTGGCCGAATACTCCCTGCCGATCCCCTGGCTTCCAACAGCCGACAAGCCTCTGCAGATCCACCCGCTGTCAATATAGCCGACCTCCCGCTGCCGATTGTCTCGTCCCGTGCACTCCTTCGCGATCTATCGCCCCTAATTGTTCCTGGAGTTGAAACCTGATGATTGCTAACATCATTACCCGCTATCATCATCCTCGTGGTTCAGTGTGTGTCGGTCGAGTGGTGTAAGTACCGAATCATGAATGTACGCATGCGCGCCAGAAATGCGCACAGTGCGCGTGGTTTTTGTATATACGTTTTTCTGTCTTAACCAGTTATCTCTTTTCATAGCGCACATCTACATGTGTTGCGAAAATCAAGCGATGACGGATATAGTCGTCAAACACAGAGTAAGTGTCGCTGTTAAAATAATGGATCAAAAAGACAGTTTTATTTAATAAAACGAACACTATTATGACTAAAATTTATTAATTTGCTTAACATACTGACAAGAATGGTATTAGGTTGCAACGTGTCGGGAGTGCATCATGCATTTGCAAAGGACCATCGTTCAAAGAACTCTACTACTATGTCTCAGGCTTTAGCCGTGGTCTAATTTCTTTTCGATCTTCACTTTTACGTTACAATAAGCAGTTCTAGCTAATGCATATGGGGATACACGAATCTATCTCAATTTATGTATACTTTTTCCTTGTTCGTTTTATTTTGTCTTTACCTCAAAAATTTCTTAACATTTTGAAGTTGACAAATATATTTTAGTTTTTGCTAAAATTACAATTAAAATAGCGAATGGTAACTAAATTGTACGCATGATAGATATAACTGTTATGACGCAAAATACTTCTGCATGACGGATATAGGCGTCAAACACAGCTGACTGGTTAAATAACCATAGTACTTAATAATACAATTGTTGCACTAATATAACAAGTATGGTTTACATTTTTAATATAAAATGGCGTACACGAATTTATATTAGTTATTCTAAATACATTCGACCAATTACAGTTTACATATTTTTAGATATTTATGTATTTAAAATACATTACGTTTAAATTTATATGAATAAAAATGTAAACATTTGTTTATATCTATTTGTGAATCTCCGAAAGTTCTTCTTCGATTGTTTTGAAATTTTGACACGACGTAGCATTTGAATACAGGCACGTCTGCATGTACTTATTATTTAAATATCACACCTGTGAAAGGTAAAAACATGCTTTTTATAAATTTGAGCCGGTATGTTTTCATTGGCAGTGTGACTAAAGTGTATCTTTATTGTAAGGCTCTGAAATATAATGGAGGAACGAAAGGAATGTGCTGCGCCATTGGAAAAATTAATTTACCGCAACTTGAGGAACCACTAGAACCATCAAAAACTTCGCTTGCCAGATATACCGCCTAATCGAAGCATTTCCTATTTAGCATCAGGTAATATGTTTCCAAATGACGTCGTTCAACGTAGAAATCGCGACAACTCAATTTGTGCCAACTTTCCAAATGAAAGGACAAATTTATCATAAAGCTGGCTCCTTCCATTCGTTCCCAGATGGTCAACATAAATTCTATAACTATTTTATCGGTAATGGCAATGACGCATTGAATGCACGGTGCAAAATTTCTACCGGCGTAAAAAGGTCCATCGTTTCGCAACTGCAAGAGCTTCTGCATGAAAAAAACAATTTGATGTGTTTGCTCAAAACAGCAATTGACATAATGCCATCTTATTCACACAAAATTGTTATTCATGCTGGCAAAACGCCTGCTGGAGAATATGTGCGAAGATTGAATGCACCGACTATAGACGAAATGGCAATTATTATAGTCGAGGATCAATTCCAACCTAAAGATATTGTTTTCCATCAGAGCAACGATCAATTGACAAAAGTTGCAGAAACTCACCGATGCTACAATGCCCTGCAATATCCAATCATTTTTTAAGCTAGTACCGATGGATATCACTTCAACGTTAAGATGATAAGTAAAGTCAGTGGTGGGGAAACAAATAAGAAATGCAGTCCAATAAACATTAATACCAATTAATGATTCGACAGAATGACGACAATCGCATTTTTAAATGCCGTCAATTTTTTTCATCAGTACATTGTAAATAGGTGTGCAGAAATCGAAACAGAATGTTTGACATTTATCCGTTTGAATCAGACCAGGCTTCGCTGTGAAGAATACGTTCATTTGTCCGGTACAATTGTAAATGACAGTAATACAACCAACGTTGGAAGATGGACGATTTTGCCATTTTCATATACAGGCAGCTCAGATCATTGGTATGTTCGTCACTACAGACGTCTACACCTATTCATTGCATTCACATACAATCCAGCTTGTGACGATATACAATAAGTTTTACTTCCTGGACAATCGCAGGTGGATAGGCACGATATCACAGCACGTGTTTTCAGAAAGAAGTTGAAATCGCTGATGGATTTCACGATACAACATGAAGTTTTTTAGCCTGTACGCTGCCTGATGTACTCCGTAGAATGGTAAAAGAGACGATTGCCACATGGGCATATATCAATCAGGCTCTATATTACTTCAAATGATATTAATGTGGTGCGCGAGAATTTTGGAACAATGCAGTTTTGGAGACGGACCGTCGCGCCGACCGTCGCGCCGTTATATGTACAAAGGGCATAGGAATTTCGAGTGCCCTATCGCCTCGAATGTATGAGTGTGTGTGTGTGTGTGTGTGTGTGTGTGTGTGTGTGTGTGTGTGTGTATCATTATTAAGTATTGCCAAATACTTTTTGCATACATATTTAGTTTTTAAAATACACTTTCCGCATATTTTTTTATTATATTTGCTGCAAACGCCCTTGCTTCTGTTTCTGTTGCATGACACTTGTACCTGGCAATTTGCACGGTTTTCAATATTTTGTATATTAGATAAAGTCGAAGTACTTTCGGCTTCATTATCATAATTGCCGCTTAATTCTTCCGGCAGTTGCAAAAGAAATTCTTTTCTTGACATTTGTACTTGAGTCACATCTTATTTACCCCAAGCATTATCATATATGACCCAAGCATTGATTGCTGCCAAATCTAAAATGTTGTAGAACACGTGAACGGGCCATCTGCGGGAACCTGCTTTGGTACTATATTTTCGCGCCATTTGATCCAGTATATC
>JBCFXI010002338.1:0-24646 GCA_038496175.1 Ampulex compressa | reverse complement strand
TATATATATGTGTCTGACAATAATTTTTACATTTAAATAGTAACATTCAGTACATTTCTATAGAGGACAATATAAAAGAATTCCGATTCATAACAAATATTTTAATTTTACTTTGTAGTATTTTAATTTGACCGTGAAATATCGAATATTATCGATTCTAGAAACTGATTGCGTAAAAAACATGCAAAAAAAGATTTTTTTTAGCTGAATTTGTTTATCTTTTTTTATTAAACTTATATACCATAAGCTGATTCTTAAGTCCCATACATCAACTGATTAAATCAAAATATCATTAATTGTTTCAATATTTTCAGGTTTTTCACAATGAAAAGTAATATCAATTTGTATCCTACTACAATTAATCAGCACGATAATTATGAGAATATCTTATTACATAATATATCCGAGCCGGGGTTAGAGAGTAGTAGCCAAAGCATAAAATAGCGTATTTTTAATTTTTTTTTCGTCCCGACTAACCGACTCCAAAAACTCCAGAGGAAAGATAATTAAAGTAAGATCCAGGGAGATCAATCCCATTTTGTATTTTATAAAACGAGGACTAAAGAAAAAGGTCTATGCACAGGCTGATAAATTAATAATGCAAGTACATAAAATGGCGAACAATATCTATAGGCAAAGGCACGTGTGTGTATCGGAGCCTTTGAACGTGTAACCAATTTTGTTTTTTATTTATTTAAGATCTCTTTTTACTTAATTTAAGATCTCAGATAACACCGTTTTGCTTTTCTTCGGTCGGTTGTTACGTCAGTCGACTCCAAAATCTGCTGAATTTGTTTTAGTTTAATAAGGACCTCATATTGTAGGTCGAAACGCCACAAATGTGATTGACAGTGCTCTCAATACGAGGAATAATAAATCTTTGCTAATAAAACATAATAATCGACAAAAAAAATTAGATATACTAAAATTCACGTTAAACGTGTATTCTACAGGGCTAGCATAAATGATTCATTCGTTTTGAAAATACTATATATTCAAAAGTATTACACGTACACACCTGACAGTTATATGAAAAGAAGCACAAACTCACCAAGTTTGCATTGTGTATTCGAGCTCAAAGAACGCATCAGTGTTGCAATGCAGACAATTGACAAGATTATACCACAAAATGTATGGAACGAGCTCGATTATCGTTTGGACGTGTGTCGTGTTGCCAAAGCGCCACATATCGAACATTTGTACAGGTTTTATAAACTAGGTGAGTTTGTGATTCTTTTCATATATCTTTCATGTGTGCACGTGCAATACTTTTGAAAATATAGCCTTTTCAAAAGGAATGAATCATTTACGCTAGCCCCGTACATTAACTTGGGAAACACCCGCCTTTAAAACATATTAAATCAAGATACATTTTACATAGTATCGACTTACTCTACAAATATTTGATCGATAAAATCCACTGTGAATAACACTTATTTAATAAGTATAGAGTAATTTACCTCATAAGCAAATAAGGGAATTCCAAATAAGTAAATATAGTCCCAATTACATCGTGTTTTGAATCATTTTGATCGGAAAAGTCTCACAAATATTAAAAAAAACATTATAGATAAAAGAAGGTCAGACAAATGATATCAATATGCCAAGACCTCTCAAGCCAAGAATTCTTCTCAAACGAGGACTGCATTGTACGCTTGACTCCGACGAAAATAACATTTATGCTAGCCCTGTACAATAAATCTAGCGTGGCGCTCTAGTCGGGGAGCTCTGGTAAAGACGATCGAACCAAGACATGACCGAAACGGTAGGCGCTTAGGGATAGACATACTCACCTTGTCCATCAGCTGTCGGACTATTCCGTTCCACTCGCCGGTCTCGTAATCGTAAACGCCGTACTTGCCGTCCGGCACGAGCTCGATCCTGTAGGCGAAGCCCACCATGTGAGCTATCTCCTTCAGGAGGTCGATGCAGAAACCCTCGTAACGTGCGTTCCCGCTGAAATTCCCTCTGCTCCTCAGCATTACGTACGGCTGCTCCTACGGGGACCATAAAAAGGAGCTACTACCTTTCCTCTCCTACCGCCGTTCTTCCGCCTCCATCCCCCTACCGTGATATCTCCTTCACACCGGATTTCCGCTCTCCCGAACTTTCTCAACGGTCTAATCTTCGATGCAAGGGCTTTTCTCTTTCTTTCCTCGACGCACTCGCCGTGCCCGAATGCCTCGCGGAGAAGGGTCGATTACACGTGAAAATACAAATCGTGGAGTTCGATCCGATGGCGCGAGACGGCTGGTTATCGAGGAAACGGAGTTTGATTCTCGACACACGGGATGTATGCCGGAGTGCTACTATGTAAATCGTTGTTTGGATTGCTTCATACGGAATTTAGGATGCGGTATATGAGCTGGGTCGCGATGTTTGTTTTTGTTGATTTAGAAATTTCCGTTTAACGATGTTGGTTTTTTTTGGGGTTTTCCCGCGCAGGATGAGGTGTCTTCGGTTGTACACTTTGGCCTAAGGTAGATTATACGTTTAATATGTTTCGTACGCGAGAAAGTGAAGTTAAGCTTTTTGATCTGCGTCTACGAGTGTTTGACATCGTTGACTGCTGTTATTATGATGCTGCTGTGCTGATGATGGAAAAATTTGAATTAAAGCCTTTTTCGAGGAATTGCGCGCGAATTTCGGCGAAGTTTGGTGGATTTTATTTTAGATCTATTACTTGTATTTGGGTTTAATCTCGGATACCTTTCGGTAAATTTATTTAACGGTTCGTACGCTCGAATAGCCTGCGACGAGAATTCAGTTTTTTAGAAGTAAGCGCGATATTTTTAAAGAACTTCGTCCCATTTTCCTCGCATTTTGTGTTTGCATTTTGTTCGCACTGAGAAATCAATTCTCGCTCGTGTATCGTCGGCGGAAAACTTCTATTCGTTCACTCCGACACTGCGATAAACATATATATTATGAATATTTTGCTGGCAGCACCCTGGTCCAATGCCCAATTGTGAGTGCGCTTTTATTCGATTCAAAACATTAAAAGCGGAAAACCGCGTAGCGAAATATATTGTATCTTCCTAATATTCTATTTCGTTTTGATTCTAAATGCAATGTAATATTGGTATCATTTTACTATAAAGTTGCGTAGGACATGGATGTGTCTAATTATTATATATATAGCCCATATAAATCAGCGTAAGTAAACTGTTTTTATTCGTTAAATGTCATTAGCAATGACGCGTATTGACGCGTAGAAAACATACGTAGGCTAGGTATTCAATATTCAATTAAACATCAATGACATCAACAGTTTAGTAATATAAATACAGTTAATTGTGAATGTGTTTCAAAGCATATCAGGGATATATCTAGTTGGGTTTGTTTGCACCTTTCGGAAGACATCATTCTATGCTATGTGCAAAGTTCTTCGCCATTTTGGGAGTAATAACGTGCAATATTACTAAAAATTTTTGTTTTAATTGTTCTTTGCAACTAGGATCATAATATTTACACTTTTGTTCATTTTTTCCCAGAAATGCTTATTATGTTGTATTATATAATAAACACACTTATACGGTCTTAGTCTCATGTTTAGTATCGTTTTTCGGTTGAAAATGAAAATTTCCTGCAGGTTATTCATATTAAGTTTACCCTTTTGCAAATCAAATTCACTCTTTTGCAAATTAAATTCACCCTTTTGTAAATCAAGTATTTTTGCATATATATTACATGCAAAAAAACAGCAAATAATGTTAAATATATAGTAAGAAATCAAAAACTCTGTGACTATATACATATACTATATACATGCGTACATATGACCTAGTCTATAAACGGTTCTCCTTAAATTAGGATTATTATAGAACAACCGAATTATCTGCACACAGTTTTCATACACACCTTCATCTCCATATGTAATTATGTATTTCTATGTATTATAATCAAATTTATGATTTCTTATTATGCAATTAACATTGTTAGATGTTTTTTAAATATAATACATATGTACAACAGTACTTGATTTACAAAAAGTTGAATTTCATTTGTAAAGCGGAGAATTCAATTTGAAAAACCTGTAGCAGGCCTAACTTGAAGACGCTATTCTCCAAATCGTTTCTTAAGCTGCTGAAATACTTGAATTTGTTTAAAGTATTTTTTGTAAGACAAAATTATCAGTACCATTCGTTGCCATATATCTCCACACTATCATCGAATCATCGATGTGTTTTATTATTGGTCGTAAGTTATGCGTATTCATTTCCGTGTTCGGTTTTTTCCATACATAACGTTTTTTATCCGACCTAAATATATTGAATTTTCTTACGCGACAAAAAATTGCTGTGTTGCAGAAATTATTATCTTTTACTTCATTATTTCTTGCAAATATTAATCGTTTAGCATTTTCAGTTTCACTTATAAATAGCCTTTTCCTTGATACTCGACCATTAACATTATTCTTTCAGGGTATTCTGTAGCATAATTCGAGATGAACATTTTTCCTAAAGTATTCATAAATCCAATGAGTGAGTTTTGATGCCAAAATATTTGGATCTTTTTGCATTTCGCGAATAAATTTTTATTCCTTTATCTTTACCTGGTTAGACGACATATACGTTCTTCTGTTTGTTAACTTATTTTTTTCGCAATTGGACTTACGCCACTTTCACATATAACAGCCTATATGTATCTATATGCTAGTATTCTTAAAGATTATATAACGTCACATATATTTTTTTTTCAAATTAATTTTTGACACCGACTGCTGAAGTCGTTTAGCCTAGGACCTACTGTTTGAAGTGGATTGTAAATCACTAGAGCTACAGTATGCATATCGCATGGAAGAACCAGAGGTGATTCAAATGGAACTCCGAGCCTCTATCCATTAAACCATCATAGCTCCCTAAGGTCATGTAGACTAGGTTGTACAATAAGCTCGCGAAACGGAAATCAAAAGACAGTTGCAAAAACGACTTTAAAAGCTAAAGACTTTAAATTAAAGTTTTCATTTGAAATTTCTTAGTTTACTAAACCTTAAGACTTTAAACTAAAGTTTTAAATTAAAGACTTTAAACTAAAGGTTAAATTAAAAGTTATAGACTTAACTAATTACACTATAAAAGCTGTAAAAGTCAAAAACGTTCCAAACATTGCTGACAAAGCCATACTCGAATGTGTTCTTGTTGCATCGTTTGCAAATGCACCTACTGTGAACACAGCTTTTTCAAACCCAAAACTTTATCTACAACATTGCAAAAAAAATATAAAAATTTTTGCTTATAAAAGTCGAAATATTGAAATATAAAAATGACTTCGAAGTTTTAGTTCCACTATTCACGAATAGACGGCGCTCCGCGAGTTGATTGGACAACAACAATAGTATAGCGGTTGCAATTGGAAAACGGTAAAAGTGTAGAGGTCTAAAAAAATGTCAGTTACAGAGGATCAGCTGGTGTTTACCTTGGCTTGCAGTGAGGCCAGAATTTCTGCGGGCCAGCTGTCGGTATCGCTGTTGATTAGCGGTTAAATGGATTATCCTTCGATAGACTATTACAGCAAACATTCCCGCGGGACGTTCGGTTCCGGTTTACGCGGTACGCCCTACACGGAAACTCAGGTGCAAGAATGCCGAGTAACGATGTCGGAAGCGGGACGACGTCGACACGCATAAAGGCGCCTTGGGATTTCGACCGGATTAATTGCTAACGATACCACTGGCCCGGAGCTCGTGTAAATACAGTGCACTTCCAATTGCCCATATCAGTGAGTGTGGGCCTATGTGCGATTAATTGAAAATCGCGAATGATTTAGATCGCACGTTGCTTCACTTTTAGCACTCTTGTCAACATGATTTTCTCTGTCTATGCATTGGGCAATTATTATTTTCTTCCGTTTATTCGAGTGTTAATAATAGAATGCCTATGTACAGATTATTGAAAATTACAAATATTAGGGACACAGGAAAAGAATGTCGTTTTTCTTATTGTTGCGCGATACCCATCTGCACCCTCTCTACACCTTCCTGATTTTTTAAAAATTCAGATATAATTACTTCTTATTTTCTTCATGCTCGAAATTGTATATGAATTAAGTAAATGTTCTTGCGAGCAGTTGTAAATCTTAGGTGGAGTGGAGGGGTATGAAAAACCAAGAAGTTGTCTACAAAGTTTCGAACTTGCTGCGAGCCATCAACGGGTATTGTAATCCTACTATTTCTTATTTTTTATTCGGCATGGCCTCTAAGTAAAAGGGGTTGCGATATAATGTGCCGTGTAGGACGCTTCTACTTTGTTATAAGTATTCGACACGAGTTTGAGCGCGTGCGATGTATCTTAAGGAGGTTGGAAATTGTCGGTGTTAATTACCAGAGATACATCGTACTCAAAATAATATAATATAAATATATAACAATATATATAAATATTAAGTAATATTATATAAATAAATATTATAAAATTATAAACAAGTATTATAAAAAATATATAAAATAAATATTTATGTAAAATATAAATATATCATACTGAAAATAATCCTACAATGAACAATGCCTGACCAATTTATATTTACAATAGAATAATAATCGACGAGTATCAACATTACGTAATGACATTACAAAAAGGTGATAAGATAACGAACGGTGCTGCAAATTCGGTTAATTTGCAACCGACTAAAGGTGAGCACTTACGTACTCAGGTTGCGACGAAGACCGGCTCCTATTGGTCCTAGAGGACACTCGTCCCTCCCCAGGGTACGGAAGACTTTTGTTCGTTCGCTCGCTCGCCGATCCGCTGCGATATATACTACTGTTCTGTACGCTTCAAAGCTTGCTTCCGGAGCGAGGAGCTCGTCTGCCTCGCGGGGCTCGTCACGTGCGTAAATTTCGCGCCTCGCCTTTCGGTGGACTCCAGAACGTGTCGCTGTTCGGTCGAACACTTTGTCGGGACCCTTGTAATGGTTCAATGTAACCTGACCGGTTACGGTATTGTAACCTTATCCTTTTGTTAACTATGTGTGGTGCGCGAGAATTTTCGCACTAGATATAATGCGCCAGAACAGTGCAGCATAGGAATTTCGAGTGTTCTATGTTCTCGAATGCATGAAAAAATGTATGTATCTGTGAGTTGAAAAATGTATGACTGGGGCATTGTCTAGGGTACTGCAATGTGACTTTTCTGAAGGCAGTCGGTTAGGAGAGTCCGTAAAAGACAGTCAATTAAGAGTGCCGATTAAGAGAAGTCGGGTGAAGAATAGTTGAAAAGTACGACGTCCAGATTAATCTTTAAATTCGAACTCTCTCCGGTTGGCAATAATTTTAGTAGTCTATACATATATCTTAATTTTTTTAATAAACTATATTAACAACAACAACCCACATGTTTTACTACGTATATTTTTATATTCTACAGGCACCGGCTATTTCGGAAAAGGTTCACAATATAGAAGAGATGCCTTCTTACTTGAACAATAAATTACAAATACTTTATAATAATTTTGTGGCAGAGTAAAAAGAATCGTCCCAAAAGTGTACAATATAGAATCAATTCCTATATATAATTAGACTCACATCGTTGGACCTACCATTCTTGATCTTATGTTACGGAGGATTCATCCCTGTGGGTCGAGATCTCTGGGTGGTAGTGCTTCCAATCTGTTACGACGGGTATCTTCACCCCTATGGTCGTCGAGCAGACTCCACTCGCAGTTTGGTGTAAATAATGAATCGCGTTCTCTTTCCACAAAGAAGAATCTCCGCATAAATTGACTTTAAACTGATCTCAGTATAGTGACCTTATTAGTGTGAAAAGGAACACCTATTATTAATGTCTTTCCACGTGTAAAGATATAAAAGCACTTAAATGGATGATAGTCGAACAGGCTTGTTGCGTAATTTATCCGTTAATAATTTGGTTCTGTTTAGCTAGAATCGATGGAAATCACCGCATGAAATTTTTTAAGATTCTCTTGAATACTTGACTATGAATATCTAAGATCGTTCATCATTTTTTCAATTGATAAAATTGAATTACTATCAATTTCAGCAGTCAGTATAGCATCGTCCACTTTTCTAAGTCTTCCATTTACAGGGCTATTTTTCAAATGAAAATTTTCTGATCGGAATTTCTCGAATTATCTTTGATACTTAGAAATATCCAAATAATCGCTTAGTACACCACGAATGTTTCTAGTGGCAGTTGTCGCCGTTTCTTTTTTCAAGAAATGATAAAACTTCGAATTTCGAATAAATTCTTTGCTTGGTAAAAATTGATCCATCGTAAATCGGAGCACAGAATTCTAATTTTACAAATCAGAATACACTCTTGACAAATAAAATCTCCGAAATATGGCAAAACATGTTTTCAAAAGGCAGCGATCAAAACGCAACTAATTCCCGAAACCGATCAACGAAAAAAACGACATTCTTTTCCGGTGTCCCCTATAATTTAAATTATATTTCATTTTTATTTAAACACTATGAATGCTATACATTTCTATTAGTTGCATAAGTATTCTTTATCTCGTTCTTTATTTCATTTTAACGAGGAATAATTATTTACACTTTGTTATTTCTTTCATTCTTTTTGGCGCACATTTCCTTTTTAACTCTTCGATTAAATGAGTCTGTGATCTATTATTTTAATTGCTGCGTAATCGCATATGTAAAAGACAAGGCAAATATAATCGAATCATGTATACGTAGAGGAAGGCCACTAAGTCAGCGCAGAGCGCTTCTTTGATTCAGGGTGATTTATTTACGTGGATGGAAGCGACAGCAGAATGGAGACAGATCGCATAAATCGAACGTTACCTCAAAGTCAGCGTGGGTTGTGCTGGATTAAATCTCTCGATACCGTGAACTCATATGCGTGACCTAATTGGAACGAAACGAGAATAACTATCCACCGTCCTTTCATTCCTGTGACAACATCGGTGATATTTGAATCTCTTTCTTGCGCTTCGCATTGATTCGAATTTTATCGTAAACGAAATCAGCATCGCAATCTCTTCGTGGAAAGATAAACCGCGAGAAATTTGGATAAAGGAGTTGTAATTAAATTTCGCGACAAATCGGGGTGAGGATACGTACGGAAATGTTTAAAATATTTCCAATGAGTCGCATGGCTTAAGAGCAAAATCTGCCGCTAAAAGAACTGTACTGATGATATAGCGATGGTTTTGATGGAAATATTTAAATGTAAAATATTTAAAGGGCGATCGTTATTGTTTCGCTCATGGAAAGTCATAAAGTCAGTTAGAAAAAGCTAGTTCATGAACCGTCTGAAGATTTTACGTATAATTCGCATTAAAGGAAATGTGAATAATCCATATTTCAATTAGTAAACTGTGTCGCTTAACATTTCTCTCGTGGCAACTGTTCCTTAAGTATCAAATTATAATTTTATGTAACAGGAGTTTTGCCCAACACGCGTATGAATTGCACTTGTAAAGTTATACACGACACGATTAAAATATTAAGAATTAGACCCCACGGCACGGAATTTGTTTCTTATTCTTGAAATAAAAACCAATTTGTTTCATGCACTACAACAAGAATGTTATTTAAAACAGCTACGATGCATTTGCTTGAGTTCTATTGTAACGGAAACGATACTCAAAAATAATCAAGCGTCTTACATATCTTTCTTTCTTTGTCATGCGGTTGCACGCACAATAAATGCAATATATACTGAGTAAAAAGCAAAGTTATACTGACCAAAACGTAAAATCATACTAACAGAACTTGATTTCATCCTAATACTGAATTACTTATACCGATTTGAATAGTATACATTAGGTGAGTGCAAAAGTTCGTGCGGAGTTTCAATAGATGAAGTTATGAGAAATTCTGCACTTTTGCACTCATCTAGTACAAAATGATACAAAACGTTTCTTACACAAAGCATTTACGATTTGTTGAAAAAAGACAAAAGCAAACAGATAAATAAAAACGTTAACATTTTTCCATGACTCACGAGCAACGTCTTGGCGATTACCTGAAGTCGGATCGTCGAGTGTTCATTAAAGATTTTAAGATCAAAGGCGGGTAAATTCTTGAGCCGCTCGGGAAGTTTAAACGGAACAAATATTCATTAAAATTTAATTCCCGTTTCATGAGTGAACGCCCCGGACGCGGATGTCGGCACGTCCCAGGATTCCTGACGAATAAATGGTCGGAAACTCCGAAAGCGGATCCGCCGCATAATACATTAAACTATCACCAGGAAGAAGAAGAAGAGGAGAAAGTACGAAGAAGTTCACTGAGGCTTGTAATTAATTGACCCCGATGATCAGAATATAAAATGAATACAGCCGAACTCTTGGCTCATTTTGTAGATTGGCGATGGGTTTGTTTGCCTCGGAGATGGCTACTTGCTTATTAACTTTCAGTTCGTGTCTGTACTATTTCAGTTCAGATAATTATTATTCATGAAATATATATCGGTGTTCCTATTTTTCACGAAACGTGCTCGGTAGTGATACAGGTGATAATATGAATTTTTGTTGAATGTAAATAAATATAGGTAATATAAATGAATGTAAATAAAATGTAAATTATTCATGAAAGATAGACACAAAGTGATATTAAAAGCAGAAAGTAGTTAAAGAAATGGTGCTAATTTGTTTGGAATATTTTTCGAAGCTACAGAATGGATGTGAAAGAATGGGGCGATTTGATCATTTAATCAGCAGTTGATCTATAGGTCGAATTAAAGTGATAGAATCAAATTGGTATACATAAATCGATATATCCTTGCGTATTATGGAATATCGATATCGAATCTTCTCATTCTTTTCATTCTTCAAAAAATGTTAAAATAAAAATTTCTTATATAAAGATCCTGTCTTCTGTGCAACTTAAATGTCAGAACAGCGAATGCTATATCGAAAGGAAAACTCAGTGGTTCGAATGCGGTATGAAGGTGACGAAATCAAAATCGAAGCAAAGCTTTAAACATTTGCAAGTACAATAAGAATGTACAAATCGACGACCATAGTAAATATAAGAAATAATATTTTTTTATTAAAAATGTTCATTGCTATAAAAATTAATAAAATGGGCATTTCCTGATATTAAGAACTTTAAGCTTGGGTAGTATTTTTTGGTAAATATAATATGTATAATACGAAAAGATGGCTTATGTGTCAAGGTATCGATTTTAAGGTTTCAAGCGATTCCTACAGAAAAAAGATTGCTCAATGCATACATAGACACTCCTAACCTTATTTCTCCTGACACTTTTAATACAACGTGCGTGAATTATATTGGTCATTCACGAGCCGTTAATTCTCATACTTCTTAATAATTTCTAAATTCTCCATGTGGGTTTATAGGCATAAGAATTGCAGCCGAAATAACGACACTGTGTATGAGAACGTCTAGTCACTAAATTTTAAGAGTTAAATAAAATTGAGAATTATGAATATATGGTGGTGCATTAAGCCATATCTTTGAAAGAAGGCATGGAATGAATTGGATACGGGGGTAACTCGAGGTTTGGTTCAGTTAGTCGGTATCGATAACTCTAAGACCCCTAATAAACAATACCCGTGTACCAGTCCGATAAAATACGTACAGGATCTTGGGAATTTCCATGACAATTTTCTTTGTAAAGAGGTAAGATTTACTGGATATGTATATATATATATCAATCCTTTTGGGTGTGATCGCCATTACCATTATATTATTCGACATTCATTATTTCAAGTTCGTAGCGACGCGATTTTTCTATTAGTGAGCATCTCGATCTCCCTGATCTCTAAATTTAACCCGTAAGATTTAATTATACGTGTAACGCTCTTAATCGAATTTTCCCCCATCGAGTAATAGGATATTAAGATATTTCTCAACGATGTACTCTGCGTATTGAAGAAATCAAAAATATCTGAATAAACTAACGCATATTTTTGTTTTCCAATCGGAACTTCTCGGAGGATTGAAGGCGTCCTCGTCTGCATATTAAAAAGATCGATGAAATCCCCAATTTGTCCCTGGTCCGAAAATCATTTCCGACAGAACTGAGGCGCAGCAGTCTGCATTTCAGAGAACCGGAAAGATCAAGTCAGTTCAACGAGAAGTGCATTAAACGAAAACTTCGCGGTGGACAGGAACTCGAATTTAAACAATTTTATTTTGAGTTAGAAAAATCAAATTCGCCAAAAATCACTAATCGATTAGCCTGATCCCAGGAGAGTGTCGCGTAAACACGCTTGACCTAAAACCGCAAATTGCTTTACTTCAGAACGATATAAAAACCGATGACAACAATTGAGGCAATAAATTCAAACACATTTTAATCTTTTAGATACGACGCGCCACTATAGTGGCTTTCCCGGATATGATCTTTCAGAACAACACGCCACAATAGTGACTATCTAAAAAATACGGGGTTTTGACTAATAACATTAGCTGCAGCAAATATATCGTAGATCAGCCGTTTAGATTAACCAAAAAACATTTTTCATCGTATTGTAAACCGAGAACATCTGAAAGATCGTTACGAAATTGTCTCGTATGTTTAAAGAATCATATAAGACGAAGATCCAGCTATGAGTATAAAGATCGTAACATGGGTTTATGTATCGCACCACGTTTCAAAATATATCACACCCAATTGCATTATCAATTATTAAAATGAATCGTTAAGATTAAAATATGTGCACTATATTTTCAAGAAAAATTATAATCTAATCACCAAACACTTAATTCCAATGTACTCGCGTAGAGAATTTCATTGTCCGTAGACATCGCAGTGCTATATCGTTTAAAAAAAAATGTTATTTTAAACTCAGTTCGCGTCAGACTCTGCCGTCCAGGGAAATACTCTCGCGTAGAATTCAGTCGTACCTAAAAGAACAACTCATTATAATGTAACAACAAATTCATGACGTATTACAACCTATGAGACTGTTCAACAATTCTGTTAGCAACAATTCAACGACTCTGTTAGACAATTACCCGCATTCCTTTCGCACGTCTATCCTCCAGCTCGGGTTAATACAAGCAGCCGCTTCGCGCTGAGCAAAGTGAGGACGCGAAAGTCGACGAGGACATCGTAATTTCATCGTACGATCTGACGAGGATCGGCGGCCGATTAATTTAGTGCGGCCCGTCGGCGATTTATGGGCTTATTACGAGTCGCCTGCCGCTCGCGAATTATTAACGTCGATCGTGGCGACGTCCGCGCAGCCCCGTGATTTACCCCAGCGCCGAGCCTCCTCGTGCCGCGTGATCGATCACGATGAGTTACACGAGGACAGTTTGGCCAAACGAGTCGGGGGCCAGTGTCGAGGTTGTGCAACTGAGACCTGCGTTTGTTGAATCTTTTAGCACTAAACCTATCGAAGCGGTCAAAATGATCGGTCAGTCGTTTCTTGAGAAAATTGCTGTACTTTGTAAGCGGTCATTTTTTTTTTGAGAGAGATTTTGCATGATTCTTCCGCAGTGTGTGAATCGTTCTATCGATTTATCGATGCTTCCTCTTAACACATTCGCGACGGGGCATTGCTGGCTGCGCTTAGAGTTGGTACGGGGCCGTTTTTTGTCAATCGTCACAATCGCGTATAGGTTTAGAAAAATGACTGTAACTTTTTATATAATTAATATTTCAGTATTAAATTTTAAAGAAGGCAGCATAGGACTCTGTTTATACACAAATATGGGGATTTACAATTATACTTCTAAATATTTATATTATTTATTACAATTATAAAAATATTTTTCAATAACTTTCAAATTTCAGTTGCTATATGTCTATTGTAATGTTGATATTAAGATTTAAAATTGTACATTATATCACTAATCTTCAAATAACAAATTACAGAAGATAATATTTTTTTTGTATGGTATGCTCTAAAACATA
Source organism: Ampulex compressa (assembly GCA_038496175.1). Classification (NCBI taxonomy): domain Eukaryota; kingdom Metazoa; phylum Arthropoda; class Insecta; order Hymenoptera; family Ampulicidae; genus Ampulex; species Ampulex compressa. Next base: position 10,829 of record JBCFXI010002338.1, on the reverse strand, counting down.
TAATAACGTTAGTAATAAGAGGGGAAAAAGTGATATTTTTAAAGAATAGTTAAGTGATAACTTAAATGACGATTTAAATCGTCATCCGATGCGAATGTGTTAATAGCCTTCTTCGTTAAGGTAGTACACATAAATATGTTACCCCAGTGTCCGATTTTTTTCTATGCTTTTTTTCTCCCTTTATCCCCAGTATATTGACCTTCATTTAAACAACCTTCTGAAGATTCTTACGTATCCATGCTGTTTTATCGTTTCTATCACTTATAACTTCAGAAGTGGGATAACAAAAACTGTTTGCTTTTATTCTCACATGAGCGTGTAGTTAAGATATAAAGGTGGGATGCAGAATTGAATAGATTTGAACATTGTTGATTCTACGTTAATTTTGATGTAACGTAGCGAGTATGGTATGCGAAGGATTATGTGGAAAGGTACTTACGTTGGCGCAAGTATTAACTTCCTAGGTGTCAGATGTAGAATTAAAGTGCTTGCTCTTGAAATCGCTGTTTTTAAAGTAGTATTATTTGTTTATTCATTTTATTATATTTAATTTGTTTAAAAAAATATATTTTACTTATTTATTTATTTCTTTTATTATATTTAGTTTGTGTCATTATTGTTTGTTATTATTGGCGATTTTATGTAGAGCATTGGTATTAAATTTATTTTTTATGTGACTTTGCTGTATAAGTCATATATTATCATATGTGCGATGTGCGATAATTATGCCCAGTGTTGCATCGATAAATATTTGCTATTGTATTTCATTATCTATGGACGGTGGCCATACTCAGCAAATTTAGTAATGATAATAACGATATAAATGTTTGTGAAGCTTGTGAAGAGATGAGAAGTGTTTTTGATTTTTTAACACTTTTAACCGTAACAGTAATACTATTCCTCAGCGTGAAATAGAATAAATATCCCTTATACGAAGTTTATATGAAAATAAAAATGATGTAGTATTAATATTAATTATGTATTACTACGTATTCTATCAAAATAGGTATTAATCTGTGCCTTTGAGGATAAATCTTAAGTTACAAGCATTTCATTCACAAATTATGAACTTCAAACTTTCGCAAATATTATAAAATCGAAAAAATGATTTTAAAATATTTCGTTAAATATTTAGAATGTTCATCAAAATTTTAACTGTATTATTAAATTTTCTACAAAGTGCTATGTCCGAGAAATATTACAAATTTATTTATCTCGTGAGTATTTAAACGAGTTGTGAATATATGTACTGATGTATCTTTACCATTATTTCTTTTAATTATTATAAATAAGTGGGATAGTAAACAATGCTCCTTATTAACACATTGGCTAGCGTCAAATTGAAAAAATTTAGTGTGTAGCTTGAAATGCAGTTTTACGTCACTTTTTATTCACTGAGAGGTGTGTGTATTTTATAATTGCTATAACTTCGTTACCTGGTTTTTTGATTTGCTCCAATTATGAGGGAAAAGTAACTGCAAACATGGTATTATAAAAAACATTTTTAATTGTAGTTTTCACCTGAATAAATCCAGAATAATTTTAAACCAGAACCGTGCGGCGTTGCAGATTGGTTTTATAAATATTTTTTATGATATTTAACTTTATGATATTGCAATCTGTGTTGATTTGAAACAAAAGTAGTATTATATAATCATTTTTGCAAACAATTGATTACGGACATAACATTATAAGAAAATGCTTTCTATTTTCATACTCATTTTAATGTCAGTTCCCTGTGATATTCAAAGCTCATGAATAAGAAAATTTCGCTGGATATTATCGCAGTGTTACATTTTGGTTTAACAATCATCTTAGAAAGTTTTTGTTAACAGCAATTGACAAACATATTTCGCAATCGAGATCTCACATGCATATAGAATGCAATATTTCGTTAATCGGAAAATAGCATTAAATTAAATTCGTCGCGTCGTTAAAACAATTTATAACATGCGTTAAATTTAATTCTTCTAGCGTTTAATAGATCTGAGGATTAAAACGTAACAAGAAATGATCTTTTTCGATTGAGTGCGCAAGTCAGATATTAATATTTGCAATGATTTTTAAAGTAAAAGAACTTTGTACGTAAATATTTTGCCACTCGTGTATTCGCAGTTACCGAACGCAATAAATACAAACACAGGAAGAGATAGGCGCAGCTGGTGGACAGTCGTATTTATTTCTTTTCCAAAATAAAGCTTCGCATGAAAAACTGTTATTCCGTATCTTTGCCTTACTTTTTTTTTTCAAGCCAGACCCTAGCAGTATTACCCGGTTCGTATATTTCATTTATTGATTTTGTGTCGCAATAAATTACTTCCTGCCTGAAAAGAAAATAGTCTTGGTGTCATACTTGGCATGAAAATGATGAATTTCAGTTATTACTCAGTGTGAATATTTGGGTCAACCTATTGGGTGAGTGCAAAAGTTCGTGCGGAGTTTCAATAGATTGTAGGAGTTATAAACATCGTAAAGTGTTGTCATTAATACCTTCATCTACATATTATATATCATTGGAAAGGTGACGTCTTCAGCTTTTATTAAAAAAAAAATCATTTACTTCGAGAAATATCACTTTAAAAATGAGTATCGATAAGGTGCATTTACGGCATGTTATGCTTCACGAGTTTCAGAAGGGAATAAACGTTGCCGCAGCCATAAAAAAACATTCAGGATGTTTGTCAGGATCAAGCACCAGCTAAACGAACTGTGGAAAAATGGTTTGCTAAATTTCGGCGCGGAGAATTTAACCTTGAAGACGAGCCACGCTCTGGTCAACCTTCTGACATTGATGACGATGTTTTGCGTACTTTAGTGCTGAATAATCCGCGAATTTCAACAGAGGAAGTTATTACAGCACTAAACGTTGACCGATCAACCGCTTTTCGGCATTTAAGAAAGATGGGATTCGATTTGAAGCTCGATATATCAGTGCCCCATTTGCTGACCGAGGAGAACAAAATCAAGCGAATTTCTGCAGCCTTTACTCGGGCGGCTCAATAACGAGTCGTTTTTGAATCGATTAGTGACGGGCGATGAGAAACGGGTCCTCTACAACAATGTTCAGCGTAAACGGACATGGAAACAGTCAGGTGAGCATGGTGACGCAATGCCAAAGGCCAGTTTGCACCCGATGAAGGTGATGCTCTCTGTTTGGTGGGATTGCAAGGACATAATCTATTTCGAGCTTCTCCCCGCTGGCGAAACGATTGATTCGGACAAGTACTGTCGCCATTTAACCAATCTGAATCGAGAAATCAAAGAGAAACGTCTGATTTTGTCAAATCGCAAGGGAGTCGTCTTTCATCGCGACAACGCCAGACCAAGCATTTCGAAAAAGACGCTGCGATAACTGAAGAGCCTGAAATGGGATGTTCTAACGCATCCACCGTATTCTCCTGATATCGCACCATCTGATAATCACTTCTTCCAGTCATTGCAAAATTATTTAAATGGAAAAAACTTTGAGTCTTTGGAGGCCTTAAAAAACGGCGTCTCTTCGTTCTTCGAATCTAAACCGCGCAGTTTTTATGATCGAGGCATCCGTATGCTGCCAGAACGTTGGGAAAAGATTATAAGAAACGATGGAGAATATATCATTGATCGAATAAAGATTTTTGTTTGCCTAATCACTGTGTGACTTTTACTCGCAAACTCCGCACGAACTTTTGCACTCACCCAATATATACAGGTTTGCAATTCTTTATCTCGGATTTATCGTGAGTAATCATTTTGAGAGTTCACAATTGATCGTATTGTACAAGACGAATGTTGCGAAAATAAGCTATTAAAAATATACTGTGAATGTTTCAGCACTATTTTATAAAAAAAAAATTCAGTAGAATATTATATATTTACAAACGAAATATATGATGTGAAGTAATTGCGGTTTTTTCTTTCCATAAAAGTATATGAATGATACTAATGAATGATACGAATTATCTGTGCATTCCTTATTTATCGAGTATTTTAATGATCAATTTTTTTTTATAAAAATGCTACGCATTTCTTAACAGACATCTCCGATCATGAACGGTTCCAAACTGAATAGCGAGATATGGAAACGAGCGAACAACCTTGTTTTTTCTGTATTAAATCTGGATATGACTTAATTTTATTTTATGCGATATGCAAGTAATATAAAAAATAACGATAAACGGATTTATCGTTGAACTTATCGAGAAACTTATCACTGTAAAAAGATATTATTTAATGAAACGAATATTAATTAAAAAAATTATTTAACGGACAATATTCAATGGTTTTTTTTAAAGCAGATTCATTTAATTTTTGTTAGAAACAGTTGTACAAGGAAAAGACAATTTCAATAGTTCATCAATATTTCATTTGCCTAACAGTTTGTAATCTGCTCATCAATGGTATCGTTATTTCTTTTAGGAGAGCTTGAAAATATCGAACACTTTCGTTTTCGTATAAACGCTGGATCATCGTTATGCTTTAATATTTCTATTGATGAAGTAATCGTGCGTAAATAACATTTAATTGTACTTTAGACTCAAACTATATAATTTTATACGTAGATCAGATCTACAAGAACGTCCATTTACTATTACCAACGAAAATAAATAAATTTCAACTACTGCTGTATACAGCACCGTTCAATTCGCCGCCGATCATAATTTTTATAATAATTCTGCACTTGTTTAAAATACTAAATTCATAGTATTAAGTAAATATCCAACATACGTAAAGCTGAGTTTTGCCTATATTTTATCGCAGAAAGCAAACTACCACAGTGTGTCATCTAACGTAAAACATTTTCAAAATAACTCTCTACTGTGACTCCTAAGAAAATATTATTGGCACATTTTGTTTCTACATAATATCAAGTGAACGGACAGGATTTCCCTTGAATCAGCAGCAAGTCATCGAAAGGTTCTCCGAGCCATGAGGAACTAATGCGGATACTGTGTAGATGTGAAGAATAAATATTACTCTGTGAGATCTATCTGTTACAGCAGGAGTCTGAATTCCAGCAAAACCTAGGATTCGACGCATCGACTCTAATTAACTCCACCAAACGGTGTTCTTAAAAGACGAAAAAAAAAAAAGTATAACCAAATGATTCTAAGCAATGAAATTCTTCTCTTAGCATCCATAAAATCAACGCGTCACGTACCGTAATTTTCAGTCATCGTTTCAGTCCGTCGCTGAAAATACCTTTTGCCGTGGAGAGTATGAAAAAAAATTCGCGGTCATTTACATGTTAAAGCTTGCCTCTTACGGCACCGCCTGGCAAAGTCCACGTTTGACGCGGCTATCCTAAATTTTGCTGGGCCCCATGCTTTCACAGTAACACACCGACCAAAACGACAAGGGCGGCACAGTGTCTCTACAGCTACCTACGTAGACGAGTGAAAAGTACGGAGCAAGAATATGACGAAAAATTAAACAAACCAAATCATACATGTCGCATGAGCTCTCTGACGATGCCGTTCCATTCACCGGTTTCCGGGTCCCTTGCACCGTACTTCCTGTCCGGCACCAGCTCCAACCGGTATGAGAAACCCACTTCTCTCGCCACCACCTCCAGTAGGTCCACGCAAAAACCGTAAAATCGCGAATTCCCCGTGTAGTTTTTCCCGTAGTGCATCATCACGTACGGCATTTCCTGTCCGCCGACGAGATTCATGGAAGAACAACGGAAAAGGGTTTGTAATGTGGACGATACACGAGCCGATCGATGAACCATGGATTACCAACTCCACTTTTGGCCTTATCGTGCGTAATCGGATGATACCTCAAAATGGGAGGAACGTAGGACGACGTAGTAAATCAAGCGTTCTCGCTTTATCGGCAGGCGGTGCCCACTTATTTTAAAACTTGACTTTAATGCGCTCTACGCCCGTGAGTTTTATGCCGCTCCTAGGGAAATTTATGCCACGGCTCGAACCGCGACTAAGTTTTCTGTACGGGAGCGTATAAGCGTGGTTTAACGACGATACGCTCGTGCGCATGAAGGATCGATGAGACCGCGGGATTAAGCAGTGACTACCACTATGGTATCCGATTAAAGCCCGACCTTCGGGCAGATTAGAAGGCAGGAATCATCGCGGTGTGTTCTTATCTTGAAATTTAAACGTTTCATCGCGGTGCACGGCTGGTAATTTCTGAAGTGCGAGTACGACTATGGATGTACATAGGTTTTTCACGTTAAATTCACCCTTTTGGAAATTGCATTATTCCTTTTGCACATAAAATTCAGCACGCATTATGTTTTAAAAAACATCGTATAATATTAATTGCATAGTAAGAAATCAAAAAGTTTATTATAATTCATACAATTATGTAATTACATATAGAGGTTGAGGTATGTATGAAAACTGTTTTCAGATAATTCAATAATTCGATAACAGTGGTAATTCAAAGAGAACTGCTTATATATAGACTGGGTTATATGTACATATGTATAGTGCATGTAATCTAGTTTATAACGGTTCTCCTGCAGCATCAGCTGGTGACTGAACATAGATATTCATATAATGATTGTAACAATTTTTAGATGTAACAGTTTCAACAGAGTTATTAATTACATATACTAAATTTTACCGATTTAAAGTGTAAAGTCAAGATATTCCTTGCATTAAGCTTGATTTTGGAAAAACTTGTTCGATAGGATTGAGCATTGAAAAATATAGTGGCAGAAATACTGGAGTGTGCCTTATCTGACCAACAAGATTGCGCATTTCCAGTGTCTTGTGTATACTTGCGTTGTCCAAAATCAACCAAACTTTGTTTAGATTATCGTCTACCATTTTGTGAAGTAATCCTCGAAGAAAATCGCAGAAAATATTTGAGTTGACTGTAGATTGCTGAATTACTTCATGACTTACTATCCCTCGTATATTAAATGCCACGATTAATGAAACATTTCGTCCACATTCTTTGATGTTCTTTCTAAATATAATATATATGTAAAGGTACTTGATTTACAAAAGGGCAAATTTGATTTGCAAAAGAATGAATTTTATTTGCAATAGGGTAAATTTAATTTTCAAAAAGATTAATTTAATTTGAAAAACCTACATTAGGTTGTCCCAAAAGTGTCTTTTACCGTATGCACGCAATTGCCTTATCCGGCGATGTTTATATAAACATAGAACGTAATCTGTCCAATGTAGTCTTTATCTGCAGTCGTTCTCTAAGCTGTAGGCATAATCCAATAAAATAATATAAAATAAAAAATGTTGTGCATTCATTATTCCCTTATTGCTTATGAATCCATATAAGACGAAAAAAACTTTTGGGACAACGTAATACTACTGCCATGCTTAAATACCCGGATATTTATGAAAGTGAATCTAATAGTTTATTAATATTGTAATTAGCAATATTATCGGTATTATTAACAGAATTTCTTGTGTTATTCGGAAATAGCGTGGTGCTTTAAAAATGTAATACATAACCTATACAGGAAATTGTATTAATTTTTTAGTGATATTTGCAAATAGATGATTGTTCGGAGATGTTATGAGAGTAGCATGTATTTAAATATAGGATGAATCTTATAAAGGTTTGCCAGTGTATTTATATTTTTTTGCATCTCGAAAAAAAAAACTTGCGTAAAAAATAATAAATATCGACTACCTATAAATAAAAATAATATTTTGAAATTTTGGATAATGTAAAAAAAAACAAATAAAGGGCATCTCGATGGAAACGTTATAAACAATATGTGTTATGGTCTTAAAAATATATACCCTTTGAAAACTAAAAAAAATAACCTTGATTATCAGTTGTTATTATGGTTTCCCCCTTGATAGTTTTACATGAATTATGAAAATCGTCTTGTTAACAATATAATACTTATTTTACCATTACTTTAAGTAACAGATTTTCTTGTTCATTTGTTATTCCGGTTTTTCAAGTTTTCACGATTCTTTATAACCACGATTTCTGAAACTTACGTTAACTTATCGCTTTTAATCACGCGTTGGAGAAAAAGTTAATGTAAGATACATTTGCAGTTCATTTTTACATTAGATGACATTCTACATCAAGAAAAGGGTGAAGATGTATTCGTACTATATATAAATTAGAATCTGCGCTATAATTGAATTATGAGTTTCCCCGCAGTCTGAATTAAATTAAGATTTTCAGGTGATAGCGCTAAATTTTATATTAGTGCAGCTTCAAACTTCCTATAAAAATATTACGTTAATTTCGTTCGCTGCTTTAATTCGATTGTATTTCATTTTTCATTTTCAGATTGTTTTTACTGTACATTACACAAACGTAACCGTAAGTCAATTAACAGGTCTTTCGCGTAATTTGGGAAAATAGTTTAATCCACAGTTTGTGTCGAGGTACGTGGAATAACGTTAAATCGAGTAATTCTTTATTTTATGTTAATAGTAGCCACGGATATTTTATACCGGTTTAAGTTCTTCAGCTATATCATACTGGATATATAAAGGCCACCAAGCGTGACACAAGGGTTTCCGTAATGTCGGATGAAATCACGGTTTATTACTCTACTACGGTGGTCATAAATACTTTACTCGAACTTTAAACGTCTAGATTTGCAAGTAAAAATTGCCGTAATCGATATTATATTTTCTTGAGGCAGGTTGTATTTTATAACCATTCAGCATTACGGGCGCGTTATTCTAGATTGAAGCTTTTAAGTGATCCTAGATTAAATTACGTTCCTGTTACGTATATTTTTGAACAAAGCCTGGAAAACATATTCTATGCTTAAAAGCAAGAAACAAAGTAGTAAGGTGAATGTTAATAAATATTTTGTTCACTTTTTATAATAAAAATGCAAAATAAATAATAATGAGCATAGCTAAAAGTAAAATATTTATGTTATTTGCATACTACTTTAATTTCTTTCTGAAGAACTCTTGTTCTTCGTCGATTCTTTGATAGAGTAACACATATTCATAAAGAAAATATACAAATTATTATACCGATATGATGGCACAAATATTCAGAGAGTAGCTCAATATTGTAGGAAGAAAAAATTGTAATCGACGATATAAACTTTTCTTTATAAAGTCATCGTAAATTTATTACATGATGTCAACAAATTGAACGTTATAGTATTTGATAGATTAAAAAGTCTAAATTTAATTCGGTTGCACGTGAACAAGACTGCGCTGAATATTTGACAATTTACATAATAAAGAAATTCCTTATGAATAAGTATTTGGTCTTATCCTGCATTTTTAAATAAAAAATTTAATTAACACGGCAAGGTACGTAGTGACAAATTTATAGTGAGAATAATCAACTTTTTACTGCAATAAACGTTTATTGTTATTATATTAATATTAATGTGCAAAATTAAATTTATGTATTAAATATATCATTGTTATATATTACTTACTTTTTTTAAACATAAGTATTGCATTTTCCATTCAATCAATCTATTCTTTATATAGATATATTTTCGGCTCTGTTAGCCATAGAATATGTTTTCGAAAATGTTGAACAAATGTTTATATACTGAATGTATAGAACAATTCCTTTTTTCGAATATTTCTTATTAACCTTCATTATTACTGTACGTCGAAGAAATACTTGTCCACGGTAAATAACGCAGCTATCGAAGAAAAATAGAGGACGATAAATACTCTCTCCGCGCACGGAAACCTCGAGTCGTATTTACACGGGGCATAATATCCGGTAAAATCGACGATATTTACTGCACTAGAGACACCCAACCTCACCATCTTAAATCAACTCTCGGACGGAGAAAAGTCATTCACACAAAACCTTGGTCACATATGGAAATTTGTGAGATGTGTGCAGAATTCTTGGCCACGTCAAAGTTTTGCAAAGGTACTTCATGGTCTTTCATATGACACGTTCATTCGTTTATCGTAATATCTAAATGCGTATCATGGTCTAAATGAGAAAATATGTTTATTTCTTCACTGTATGTGTCGTTTAGAAAAAGCGCTGATTAAGTTAGTAATGAAATTTTAAACTATGTTTACTTAAAGAGCTAAGCTATTCGAGAGAAATCGCAAAATGACTTTTTTTTTCTGGGCTTGGACAGTAGTTCAGAGTTTTAGGATATAATACAGCAGACTGTAACACTGGCATTACACGATTTTCTTTTCTAGAGGTAGAGAGATTGAATCGATGCTACATTCTTGCGCAGAGATTTTTTGAAAATCGATCGCAATACAAGCTGCATGTAAAAGGAAGCAGGAATGGCTGATGAATAAAAAGTTTAAAACATTCGCCACAACATATCAAAATTACACTTTCAACCTTTAAATGCGTTTATCTCAACAATTTTTTTTCAAAACGACATACAGGATAGCAGAATTTCCATTGGTCCAATTATATCGAAAATTTACAGTTATCTATGTGGTTATATGTATTAAGCATTGGCGATTGCACGATTTCAATTTTTCATTTGTTTTGCTAGATATAAACAATAAATTGGCCGTTTCTGTGGTGAAATTCGAACCTTTCATCTCAAACGCTTGCATTTTTATTCATTTTAACAAATTTCCTAGTGTTTGTTCGTTAATACTTGGGCAATTTTCGTGGTTAATGAATTTTTTAATTTTGTCTGTTTGTCTGAATCGAACACAATAATCGGGCATGAAAGAGAACAGTGCTCCCGAAATGGCGTCATACGAGCTTAGTTATAAACATTCTTTAAATTTTATCGCAGTTTTTGTTGCAACATCCAAAAATATTTCTATCGTCTCACTTTCTTTTATATTTTCATATGGCTCAACATTTTACTTCCTGCTCTTTATGAAGAATATCCAAAAATATTGTTATCAAAGAATTGAACCACATGAAAATATAAAAGAAAGTTAAATATCTATATATATATA
>JBCFXI010002337.1:0-24650 GCA_038496175.1 Ampulex compressa | reverse complement strand
ATTAAATCACGGACATTGAATGGTAATTATTGCTATATACATCAGGAATAATGTTAAGCATTTCATGTACACAGGAAAGCTTTTAGAACTTCAATTAATACTCTTATATTACTATAGTAGGTGAGGTACTACTAAGGCCGCAGCTTATTAGAGCTATTACAGGATACGATTCACATGATTATAAGTTGGTACTTACGATAAGTTTGCTATTCAAATAATCATATGACTGTATGTCTTCGGGGATATTTTACGTCCTGTTTTACTTTCTCTCCAAATTATCTTCTATATCTTTGATAAAAGTCTTATATGTAAAATAGATGACAAATGCACGAAGCCCGTTTACGCAGACCTGTAATTTATGTGGGTACTATACCCGCACTCTTGAACTTGCAGGTATAATGCCATTAAATGCGCACTTTACAACTTTAGTGTCATAATATATCGATCTTGACTGCTCAGATCAATGGAATAATTGGCTTTTGTTTATAAATGGTGTACTTTCTTTTATTATTATGCCATACGAATTCTTTTTATGAAGATGCGACCCCAGTTTCCTCGTGTAGACGAAACTAAATTTGTGACATCGTAGCGTTAGACTATGTTAAACGTATATATTTTTAAACGTTTGTGTTTACCTTGCACTTTTGCTAACGCTCACCTGTACATCGAAATGTCTACTTTAACTTGGATATTCCTTTGCGTACTGGAAAAGCTATTAATCGTCCTACCAACTATTCAATAAATTGGAAAATTGTACGGCAGAGAGTAACATTTTAATGACAAAGAAGAATAGTATTTATCGTGGTTTAGTTGTTTCTAGAAGGTCTGTACGAATATCGATTTTATTTACCTCTGTCATTATTTATGCTGCAACAGCATAATTAGTTTTTTATTACTCATTACCGTTAGTTATATTATTTTCTTGCAGCGTAACAAATTACAAAAAAAAGATTTCGAAATTGGAGTTATTATTATGAAAAATCCTGTATGCTTAATGTACATTTAATAAAATAGTTAGCAATTTAAAAATTCAATATTGTGATCAAGTGACATTGATTAATTCATGATTTGTTATTGTGCATATAGGATCTACCTGCTACGATATGCAAGCTGCTTAAGAAAATCGATTTGTATTGTTTGAGCTTGGCTATTCGCGATGTGGGTCCGATTTTCCATGTATTAAATAATATGTAGTTTATAATTTATTGAACAAAATTATAATTTATGTTAAAAGTAAATATCGTTTTATTTACTACTGAGACATTTTTTTAAAGCAATTGTAGCGCATAATGATAAACGCTTACTATAATTAAAAAAAAAGTGCTGTTCTTTTCTTCTTCCTCTTAAATTTCTTTTCGGCACCGATTGCTAAAATCATTTTACCTAGAATCTACTATTTAATGTGGATTTCGAATTACCAAAGTTACGCTATACATATCACATGAAGAAAAACGAGAAGTGAGACGCATATTTGAATTTGTATCTTCCAAATTTGGAGCTTCTATCCAGTACACTATGGTAGCTTTATTAATATTTCCTTGTAAAAGAAGAAAACGGAAGAAAAATGTAAGAAGATACATCGTCTTAAATGAATGACTTAATTAAATTTCTATTATAGAAAATTATATTCATATTTTAATGTACATGAAATTTAAAACATATATATTATAAATATTGTTTCAAAAATTACTTTTAAAACGTAGAGAAAATTGTCAAACCTAGGTGGTGGAGCAGCGTTTTGGCAAGTTTCACCACAAAAACAAGCACAGAAAGAGGGGTCAAGTAAGTGATAAATTTATAATTTCGAACGAAGTACCGCGGGAGATGATCTCTCCGACGAATCGTAGAACTGTCGGGCGTATAGCAATGTTCGATCACGCTGCTATGGTTACTATACGTCAACCGGTAAAAATCGATTTTGTACCGTCATGCAGGTATAGAATGGAATACATCGTACGGTTCTATGATATACATACTTATGCACATCAGGAATTCAAGCCTAAGTCCACAGATACAATAATATTACCCTCTTTTTTTAGGCCATCGCTGAATTATTAAACGTACAAATGTGCTCTAGGTCAAGGTGTTGTACAAACTTACGTTATAGCTTGATGACAGCTGGCAGAAAGCTTCCTGTCGATGGAATTTTGATGCGTCAGTTAGCCATCCTCCTCTGTTGAGCATTCAGTTTATTCGGACTAAAATCGTAGTGTCATGTGCAATTTAATTTTGAATCAGGATCAGATGTGAATTTCAGTTATATTCGAGAATATAATATTGCAAATGTATTAACACTGTTGTGAGTTTTCAGTAAATCTGTGAATGTACCTTTTACTATATTGTTGCAGTAAAAAATTGGATGTATCTAAAACGTGGTTCAAAACGGAAATTCTAAGCGCTGAAACGAATTGTACAAAATATGTAGTTTTACATATGCGAGAATAAAGCCAAAGCTGTAGTTATACATATTAATGGTAGAGCCGTGTACTGATCTATTGTTGTGCATAGCGGTGTTCGGATTATTTACTCGCGAGATCCTTATTGATTTTGGAAAATTTGCAAGTGTTTCAGATAAAATGGCAAAGAAGGTGCGTTGTAAGTTGTGATAGTATTCTAGACGCCTTATTTATGCTTATATCGTTAGTGTAAAGTGAATGCGATTCATGAAGGCTATAGCAGATATCTAAATCAGATACTGATAATATATCTAATAATTTGTAAAAATATATATAGATAGATGCATAATGAAAATATAAATTTGATTAGTGATCGCACGGCCATGTAAGATCACCAATAAAATTGATATTTTCATTAACTTGTAAAAATGTTACACTTCTTATTCGGTGAAAATGTACTTTTTTGCGGATGAGAAATTTACTCTTTTGAGTTTAATCTGATATTAAAACCTTCCTACCACTATCGCGTGTGACAAAAATATAATATAAATAAATTTAATTTCTAAGGAAAATTTTAACTATTTCTTTTTATCGTTAAATGCAGCTTTTTTTTTAACAAAATATATCTTTGTCACGTTTTTTTGACATATACCGCAATTTTGGTATGACAATGAAATAAATTTAATCGCACAAAACATGTTTTACGCACAGCACTCAGACAGATTCGAAATAAGTCCGCGTCTATAAATCAGAGTCTATATAAGATAAGCAACGTAAAGAAAACTGTATATAAAATCTCTATAGTAGTAGAACATAAAAATGATTACGGAATGAGAAAATATTCACACTAATTTTATATGGGGTATACTTTAATACATGATATCTACTTTAGACATTGATTTGACTTTTGAGAACAATGAAAATAGCTATTATAAACGTATGTTCTACTTGATACTATTATGCGATGTAACGAGTTTTGTGTTTTGTCATTTTTTGTCCAATTGTTTCTATAGGAGGTGGTTAAACTGTTTCCTTTTCTGGCAAGTCTGACGACGTATTATCAATAATTGATCGTTCCTGACATCAGACAAAATTGTTAAAAATTTTCTTTTATACTGCAAAGTACCGTGATGACGTTTTAAACAGTTGTGTATACGACAAATATCAAATGCCTCTGCAAATAAAAATACGATGTACGTAAATTTAATGAATGAGCAAGTTATGTAATAGAATTTTTACGTTCAATTTAACTATTTAAAGATGTTGAGACCGAGAGCCGAAATTCTTGACTTAGAATACGGTGGTGCATCATCGTATATAATGTTCTCTATATCTCATAAGCTACAAAAATAAGGAAATATAGGTGTTTTTTCAAATACTACTCTCACATTTTCAAAGCTTGTGCTTTACTTTAGTTTTAATATTATTTGCAAAATTTGAATGCTACTAGCGTATTCCATATGTTAACAATTTGAGACGCAAAGGTTTGAATATATATATGTATATATATAATTTAATGTTTTCAAATAATAAGTCAATCCCCAGAGTGTTACATATATTTACAAAGTGCGGAGTACCCTGTATATTTGTATTCCTTTTTATAATAACTTTGATGACAGCATTACGTTTTAGAACTATTTGTTTGTGGAAAGGATTAAAGCGACAAAAGACTAGCGCGGTCTGTGTTTTTATTTGCTTTCAGAGGGAATGTATATCCATCCATATAGGTCAGGCGGGTGTACAAATGGGTAATGCCTGCTGGGAGCTTTACTGTTTGGAGCACGGTATCCATCCAGATGGGCAAATGCCGAGTGACACCACCGTCGGTTACGGAGACGATTCCTTTAACACTTTCTTCTCCGAAACGAGTTCTGGGAAACACGTTCCACGGGCGGTATTCGTCGATCTTGAACCAACTGTTGTTGGTAAGTTCTAAAATTCTTCCAATCATAGTGGCACTGATAATTCATAGATAATTAACATGTTCATCACCACGCCGTTTATCGCATCACAGTTAGCCACCAAGCGAACCATTCCAAGCCGCTTGTCGATAGGCGAATCAGAGTATAAAAAGATGGGTCAGCTGACTTTTTTCAATCACAATAAATACTGTTTGGATTCACATCCTGAGATCGCTTATAGTCTTAATGTTGTAATACAAATTCTCGAATGGTAGGTTCAAAGATGGTGAAAAGCGTAACGCAAAAAACTTACAACCTTCTGTAATCGATGTACAAGCAAACCTCACCTTTGTTTACCTAGTTGTAATAGATTGCATTTATATTTTTAACGCCTTGAGTGCCATGCAAGTTTATGAGCAAATCTCCGGCAGGCCATGCGTGTTGCTTAGAAGTGCGCTGTCTCTCATCGGTGACTGACGCGACGCTTAACGTGTTAATAAATTCTAAAACCGTGCTAATCTTATCGGATTCGATTAAACAATTTGTAAAGGTAGTCGTTACATTCTAAAATTGTTTAGCAGATCTCTGTTTAGCAGTCTTAGCAGATCTACAATAACAATTAGTCAGTTCTAAATATGTTTTTAGAACTACAGTAGTGTCGTGGATAAAGGCTCGGACTTTCAGGCGGGAGACCCGGGTTCTAATACCACTTATCGAGTCTGGTTTTTTCATATGATGTGTATACTGTAGCTTTGGTGATTCGGAACACACCTTAATTCTTCGATATACAATAATGAGTTGGGGTCGTTATTTATTTCGTGTGCCATTGTAGACTTTGTCAAGTATAACTCGCCAAAAGCTGTTTTCGGCGGTTGCCGAGCAGTACGTTACTAAATTACTTACTTACTTCACTTGATTCTATTGTTCACAGATGCTCCACCCTCCCTCTCTTTTAATAGTACTAATAGTAAAGTTGCACCCACAAATCAATAAATCAGAAAGAGGCACATTGAAAGCAGTATTCGATATAGTAGTGATCCCGCATGGCGAATGCCATACTACATAATATTTGAGTTTAGTAAACATTATAAATAATTGTTCTCCATTAACATTATACATTAACCCGATTTAATGTTTTATAATGATTAAAATTTCAGAATAAAACGTTCTCTTTCTTAGCTTGCACTTAATGGTTCGGTTGAGCAAAATCAAATAGTATTTTTTAGACGAATCAAACTCCCTTTTATTTGTATGTCAAGGGATTAAACAATAGGTCCTAAACCAAATTACTTTTGCAGTCGACGCCGGAAATATATTAAAAAAAAGATATATGTCTCTGTCTTTATTGGATCTGATTAACAGATGTATAAGGTCGTTGATGTAGCTTTAAATTGCCTCAATCTTATTAGGATAGACTAATAAATCTATAATAGTAATTGGTAAGTTCACCAATTGTTTCGATCATATTAGATTCGAAGGACAAATTTCTAATGTTACCTCTAAGCTTCTGAATTGATTAAACATCTACCACTGCATAAAATAAACGACCATTATAAATGCATGCAAATGATTAAATTGATAGAAGTGTTCTAAATTATAAACTGCATTGTTGCCGTGATTAATAGTATTTCATTTCGAAAAGGTTTTGTAACGAAATAATTATCAAGAATAAAATTAAAGCGTTTCAACGAATTCGATGAATTTGATTTAATAAAAATGTTTAATCTAATTATTAGTAATGAAGAATATTTGTGTCATATACATAATATATAAGTATACTAACATGATTGCTATACTAACATGAAAATTTGCTACAAAAATATCTCTTAGCAAAAATATTAACTGAAATTGTAGAGCAACATTTTTCGTATATGATTTAATTTATAGGGAAATTAATCTTGAAACTTTTATTTGAATGTATATAAAATATATTCTTTTATTTAGCATTGAAATACCTAATTTTTACACTAAATAGAATATAAAGACTAATTCCACGTTCAAAAAAAAAATAAAAAAAATAAAAATAAGTAAAAAATAATAAATAAAAGACACAAGCATATATGTAGATCATCAAACTTCAGACTTATTTCTTTTTACTGTGTCAGTTATAGGCCATAATCGCAACCGAGGTTTGATGATTATCTCGTATACTTTAATAAATTCTAAAAAGCAGATATACTATATAATCATATGTACACAACTACCATAACAAATATGTACAACATTTTTTATAACTAAGGACAAAATTGCAAAAAAAGAGTAGAAATATGTTTTCTTAGAAGAAAAATCAAACGAAGATTTTCAAAATGACGATAGACTGGTCTTGCAGAGCACTCAATCTTCAGGTAGATGAAATAAATTAATAAAAGATGCACCAAATTAATAACGTTGCATCCATTAATAATTTACTCTATCTACTTCAGAATTAAGTGCTCTGTAAGACTCGTCTATCATTATTTTGTAATACACGAGCAAGTGGAAGTTTAAAAGAATCATGAGTCACAGGTTTTTAACCCTTTGATTATAAACGCGGATTATAATGGGCATGCACGCGATGATTGCTGTGTGCACCTGTTCACTGCCGATACTGTGATAATGCAAAGGTTTAAATGGCTCATTTAAGAAATCCCGTTAGATTAAAGTGAATCATGCAAAAAGAGAATCAAAATATATTCTTGTCCGTATTAAATCATCATTGTGCACAAAAAATTCCGTAAGAACTGAGTGAAGTATTCTACTGTTGTTTGTATTATTTCTATTGTTGTTTCAAATTTGTTTGCTGATAAATAAACCGGAAAGTTCATAAAATAGATTTCTTAGTTTTCATGAATGTAAATATACATTCTGCATTATTCAGACAGCAAGTCTGCTTCGAGGCTGTGCTTTTTGAAAATATTTATCTATACGATACATTTTAGTAATAATTTGTATACTGCTAGTACATCATCATGCATATATCAAACGTATGTTAAGTTTCATATAAATGTTTGTCGATTGTAATCAAGCTTAGGACATATCTAACACTTTAGAAATTTTACCAAGGATTGTCTTATTATCAAACTAATAATGATAATTAGATGACGTATCAATTTTTATTGAATATACTGTCCTGGTACATTAATGTCAACTTTAAAATGGAAGATGGCAAAACTTTGTAAAGCTCACCTGTGTTTACTAAAATACAATAATTATTTAATATTACAGATGAAGTACGTACAGGGACATACAAGCAGTTGTTCCACCCTGAACAGTTAATAACTGGAAAGGAAGATGCGGCGAATAATTATGCTCGAGGCCACTATACGATAGGTACTATTGTAAACCTTAGAAAAGAACAAGCAACGGTCAACTCTGCACTTTAAGCTATAGATACATAGTGTACATTACCATATATTCATGATTACAGATTTTTCAAATGAAATTCACTCTGTTGCGAATCAAGTACTTTTATATATACATTATATTTAAAAAAAAAACATCAAATAACATTAATTGAATAGTAAGGAAACAAAATGTTTTATTACAATTTATAATAATTACATATGCAGGTGAAGGTATGTATGAAAACTGTGTGTAGATAATTCAGTAATTTAATAATAATAACAATGCAAGGAGAACCGTTTATAGATTAGATTATATAGTATTGAATTATCCGCACACAGTTTTCATACATATCATAGCTTTATCTCCATTTTAGGTGATTATGTAATTGCATAAATTATAATACAATTTTTTGTTTCTTACTATGTAATTAACATTATTTGATGTTTTTTAAATATAATATATATGTAAAAGTACTTGATTTGCACAAGGGTGAATTTAATTTCAAAAACCTGTATTACATATTTATTGTTATCTAAACGATGTAGTCCTTAACTATTCTTTCTTCAAAGTTAAGCATTAATTCCACTAAACGGTATGTATGATTTTAGGGAAAGAAATTGTGGATGTTACTTTAGATCGAATCCGTAGACTCTCGGAGCAGTGCAAAGGTTTACAAGGTTTTTTAATTTTTCACTCGTTTGGAGGTGGTACCGGATCCGGATTTTCAAGTCTGTTGATGGAAAGACTGTCTGTCGACTATCAGAAAAAAAGTAAACTCACTTTCAGCATCTACCCTGCACCCCAGGTACAAATGTGTTAGGCGAGGATAATAAGAATGCCAACTATCATCATTTTGTCGAATAAATTTTAACACTTAACCGATCAGATGGGGAAATTTCCTCAATTTTACGGTTGGATGTGACGCGCAACGTAGACTAAGTGTTTATAACTGTCAAATATAAATATTGTACATGCACCTGCTTCAGAACTGTTTGTGTAAATGCTGTATATGCTGCTTTTATAGACGCTGTAAATAATTAAAATGCGATAATAGTAATGAGAAACATCATTTAGTGTTATAGTATAGTATATTCCTGTTATATATGTTTATTGTGAAAAATTGTTCATTAATAAACAATAATATCAGTATGTTTTGTAATTTGATCAGTATGTTTAATTAGTAGATATCATTCGAAATATTTTCCAGCTTATTTATTATTTTTATATCGCTTTTATCTTCAATTTCTGCCTTTAAAATTACTTTTATTTTTTTCCTTATTTAATGTAAACCATTGCTTTTTCGTTAAAACATAATCGGAGTAGAATATTTATATTTAACATAATTAGTATATTGTACATCACCAATTATTTACACATATACATCTTTATCAATTTCTCAAGAATTACACATCAAAAGAGATAATGGACAAATTTGTGAATTACATTATATTTATTTTTGCAATTTGTCTTGATTTGATCAATAAAACAGTTAATACTTTTAAAATAATAAACTCAAGATTGTATATATGTTTTATTATTGAATGTGATTTGTAATGTAAGTGTAAATTAATCAGAGATATTTTACAATGTCTTTGCAGGTATCCACCGCGGTGGTAGAACCATACAATGCAATCCTTTATACTCATCCAACCTTGGAACACTGCGAAGTAGCTTTCATTGTCGATAATCAGGTTTGCAGTAATAAGATTGTTACCTTAAAAAATCGGCCAGAAGAAATAAAACTCAAGCTTGGTAATACGATATTAAGAAAATTAAATTTGAAAAAATTTCCAACCAAATTTTTGTTGAAATAAAAAATATTTTTATTCAAAAGTTACAAAAAAATATTGGACTACTGTGTATATAATTTAACGGTTCTCCACAGTATTAATATCCCTTATTACGAAGCTTGTACCTTGTACCTAAATCAACAACTGTAAATACACGAATAAGACATTCAAAGCGGGTTGTTTGAAGAACTCATTGTTAGCTGCTATTAGTGATAAGAACGAACGACTTAATTTTTTTTTGTAGGTAAACATATATAGGATATATGAAAATCAACTTAATCTTTTACAATTAAATTATATTTTTTACATACTAGACTGTTTTAAGACACGTATAATCACCTATCTTTCATAGTCGTTTTATATCCTTGAGATATATAAATGACCTATTTTTACTGTTTCGTCCTGTATACATATAATTTAATGATTTCATTTAATCCTTAGGCTATTTACGAGATATGCAGAAGAAACTTGAGTATCGACAGACCGACTTATACGAATTTAAATCGTTTAATCGGGCAGATCGTCTCCTCGATAACCGCCAGCCTAAGGTTCGATGGTGCTCTTAACGTCGATCTGACAGAGTTTCAAACTAACTTAGTACCCTATCCACGAATACATTTTCCGCTTGTAAGACCTAATCACTTTTGATAAACCCATATAAGCATAATTTTTCAGCTAAATTAACACGCATTGTTTACAGGCAACCTACGCGCCAGTTTTGTCCGCAGCAAAGGCTGGACACGAACGTATCACTGTGGCGGAGATAACCAGTTCTTGCTTCGAGCCGAATCATCAGATGGTGAATTGTGATCCCCGTCGTGGAAAATACATGGCGGTTTGCATGCTCTACAGAGGTGACGTCGTGCCCAAGGATGTCAACGCGGCGATCGCGATGATCAAAAGGCAGAAACATGTGCAATTTGTGGAATGGTGCCCAACGGGGTTCAAGGTTGATATAAATACCATCTGAATATGATCTTTATCCGATCCGGGAGTAAACCATTACTTTTATTAACACTTTACTGACGGCTAGCGGTTCAAGAAAATATGCACGTTTGATCGTATACGCGATCCCTCCTGGCCGCGACTCTGTATCGGCTTAGACTATCGAGCGGTAGTATCGGTGCTTTTCGTATACTCAGATCAAATTGTCCGTTTTCTGTTATAAGATAGTTAAATTTAATAAAATTGTTTATTTTCAAGATATTAATGCCAAATGATATTTATTTTATCTATTGGGAGTACAAATAAGTTTTAAGGGATTTATAAAAGATGGCGTAACTAGCATTAAATCGCATCGGATCATCATGTAACTATATTCATGTTAAAACGTCATCATTTTCCTCTAAAAATCAGTTTGTCGTTTTGCTGAAGTGTGAACGACATACTTTTTTTGCACTCCAACCATGTCAACCTTTGTGCCAACAAAACAACATTTGCGGGAAGCGCTGCTTTTTTGTTTTAATTTAAAGAAAAGTGGTGCCGATGGACATCGATTACTGTGTGAAGCATATGGAGAACGTGCTCCATCAATAAAAACATGTGAATACTGGTTCCGACGTTTTAAAAGTGGTGATTTTAACACCAGCGATAAAGAACGCGAAGGAAGGCCTGTGAAGTTTGAAGATGCTGAGTTGGAGGCGTTATTAGATCAAGATTCATGTCAAACTCAAGAAGAGCTCGCTGAAATCTTGGGAGTGACTCAACAAGCGATATCAAATCGTCTCAAGGCCATGGGTATGGTGCAAAAACAAGGAAATTGGGTTCCGTATGAACTTAAGCCAAGAGATGTCGAACGCCGTTTTTTCACGTGCGAACAACTGCTTCAAAGGCAAAATTGTAATGGTTTTTTGCATCGAATCGTGACGGGGGATGAAAAGTGGATCCGCTACGAGAACCCAAAGCGCAGAAAATTGTGGAGTAAGTTCGGTCATGCATCAACTTTAGCTGCCAAACCAAATATTTATAGCAAGAAGCTAATGTTGTGCATCTGGTGGGATCAGCTCGGAGTGATCTACTATGAGTTACTACAGCCTAATAAAACCATTACTGGGGAATGTTATCAACAACAATTGATGCAATTGAGCCAAGCATTAAAGCTTAAACGCCCCCAATATGCCAAAAAACATGACAAAGTGATCTTTCAGCACGACAATGCTCGGCCACATGTTGACAAAGTCGTCAAGGAAACATTAGAGACGCTTCAATGGGATGTCCTACCCCACCCACCATATTCACCAGACATTGTTCCTTCAAACTACCATTTGTTCCGGTCAATGACTCATGACTTGGCCGAGCAGCACTTCACTTCTTACGAAGAAACCAAAAATTGGGTTGATTCTTGGATTGCCTTAAAAGACAAAGAATTTTTTCAACAGGGAATCCGTGTGCTGCCCGAAAGATGGGGAAAAGTTATAGCTAACGATGGACAATACTTTGAATAAAATACATTGTACCAATTTTTCTTAATAAAGCTTTAAAGTTACTAAAAAAAATCCTCAAAACTTATTTGTATCCCCAATATTATAATGATTTTCATGAATCATATCTTAGTAGCAATATAGAACCTTGTTTTCAAATTATTATATCACTGCCATCACTTTTGTCACTACTATCGCTTCCTGAAACTCTCCAACGCCACTTTTTTTGGTCATCGTGAACAGAAAGTTTTTCAAAATAATATCAAAATGTGGGAGCTTACAGAGCAACACAACTAGTTTTACTTTAGTATCATGGCAATACTGCATCAACAACAAAAAGCCAATTAATAGGCTACCTGTCAGTAAAGTATTAATAGAAGCGATGTTTGAACTCTTATGGAGTCCTTATCAAACTATAATTAGTGATAATCTAAAATCCGGATTGGTTGTGAGTTGTTTGGAAGGACAGATCTGCAGTGTGTGTGAGAAGAATATGCGTTTGTATCCTCTGTTACTATATTGGTTTGTTTGGTAAATGAAGAGAATCAAGTTGTCACGATGAGAGTTCTTCAATGTGTTAAAAGTTGAAATTCTATGTATGAATGTACTTAATTAAATATTGTTATTGTGTGGTGCAGTGATGTAAAAATTAGAAATTGGACTTAAGCTCTTTTTTTTAATATTCCCCTTTAAGACCACTTTGCTGCAGTGGAACGAGCGTCTTTGCCATCTGGAATGTAACAGACGGAAACGTGACAGAATGTTTAACTCTAATTTCTAATTTTTACATCAAGCACATTGCATTACCATAGAGTAATAGCAAAAATTACAATTACACTTTAAAACAAAATCTTGATTATGTTTTTGCTTTAAATAATATAAATTCTATATATACAGGTGGGGATCAATTATCAGCCTCCAACCATCGTGCCGGGCGGTGATCTTGCAAAGGTTGATAGAGCTGTTTGCTGCTTATGTAATACTACAGCAATAGTTGATGCGTGGGCCAGAATTGATCACAAATTCGATCTTATGTATGCTAAAAGAGCGTTCGTCCATTGGTGAGTGCTCTATACATGTCTTTGCCTGATTTCCGGACATGAGTATTTTTATGGCTTGATTTTACAGGTTTGTAGGCGAAGGTATGGAAGAGGGTGAATTTTCGGAAGCAAGGGAAGATTTAGAAGCTTTGGAATTAGATTATCGTGAGGTACAAGAAGATGCTGCTAATACAGAAGACGAGGAAGAATATTAATGCCCCATCGTTAAAAATGAATGTGTTTACTTAACTCGCATTTATTGTACATGGAATGAAATTTTCTCATTGTTGTGTGCGAATATTATCTTTGGAGTGATACTTAACAAACGAATATTTAGCTGTTTAACCAAAGTAAAGAATGAAGATAATTTGAAGTGAACCCATATTTGTATATCAAATTTTCTTAACAATTTATCTCTGTAAAGATTCTTAAATCGCATTTCTCTTAATCAATTTCACGATGAAGTATTTCTTTTTTTCAATTAATTTTACACGCGTGCATGGGGCCAATAGCGGCAAATACAATGTTTCATAGCTATGCCGTGAACAATTTAAACTGAAAATGTTTAAAGACTGATTTTCCTGATGTTTGCCTGCTGCTAATGACAAGCAGTACATGTGTGACATTGCGATTATTAAGCGCAAATTTAGAGAAATTTGAAAGGAAAACATGCTTTAAACATTTTTTATGAAAGCGAATTCAATCATAAGTTCTTGTATTTTTATAATATATTCGTAATTGTGTTCTCCTTCTTTTATATATGAAAAATTGTAAATGTATGTATAAGCTAGCTCTAAATTTTAAATATTCTATTCATCTTACACGATAAATTCACTTTATCAAAATTAGAATTTAGAATTACCATCCGGATATACCTGAATTTATTATAAATACCTGTGAAAAGAAGAGGGCATAATTGTTCACAAATCACAATAAAATAATATAAAATTTGCTCAGCTAAATAAATAATTCTTGTCGTTGTTAGATGTTTATAATTATTTCATGTATCTAAATCCTTTACCAGATATTGTGTACATTTTAATCCTTAGAATGTGTATGGTTTTTTAAGAAAATCATACATGCACTTAAAAAGTAGCACTTGATAGTAAAGATATATATCTTTTTACTTAGCAGAAAAAATAACCCTTGCACTTCTTATATTTTATGCGAGTAAATACTTCATAAACAGATTGACAAATGTGCATAAGAAGGAATATCTATAAGAGTATACTGTTTTCTATAATTATTCTTGATTTCTCAAAGAGGAGTAATTTATATGTAGCTATATCATAGAAACTTTAATATTATTCCTACCAGCCATTTTCCAGACAGATTTAAGTGTACTCAATAATCCTTAAAGAAAAAGAGGATAAAGGAAAAATGTCGATAGATTAATTTATCGATCCGTACGCTGCAAGGAAATCATGAAAAATTTCAGAAGCGACCGTGCCTCAAAGTTCTACAAATTTTCAAAGAAATCAGTAACCGTTCAATTGACCGGTCGTGGTAGGAATAGTGTTAAAAAAATTCAATTTAGTTTGTAGAATTTAATCGTAATTCACAAAAAGTGATGTTGCAATGGACTTGAAACATACAAGCTGGTTTAAATGTTTGACAATGTATTTCAAAGTATTTCATTATTCGAACATATCCATCATAATGAAAGTAGTGTTTAATCTATAAAAGACAATACCACTACTATTATTCATGTGTGTACAGGGTGCTTTAGGATAAAAACCATATAATATTAAATGATGTTGGAATAGAAACACTTTATTGTAAACCTTAATCAAATATTGAAATAAAATATCAAATAAGTAACAGATTTTTTACTGCAAAATATCAAAAGTTTACTTA
This sequence comes from Ampulex compressa, assembly GCA_038496175.1. Classification (NCBI taxonomy): domain Eukaryota; kingdom Metazoa; phylum Arthropoda; class Insecta; order Hymenoptera; family Ampulicidae; genus Ampulex; species Ampulex compressa. The sequence continues at coordinate 9,922 of JBCFXI010002337.1, read as the reverse complement.
ATTACCCAGATGCAAAAAAAATTGAATAACACTGTATGACATTGCTGTATGACATTTATTGAGCTATTGGAAGCTATTCTACATTAAAATTAACAGATATTTTTTGTAATGTGTATTTTGCTGCTGTTCATTAAGATGTGGTTACCAAATTCATAGAAATTTGTAGTAAAATTTGTTATGAATTGCAATAAATGTATTGAGTAAACACTCTCCCCTGCATTTATAATAAGATTGCATCAGTTTATATGTAACACTTTTCATGAAAATAGTTTGCATGAATTATGTTCTATACTTTATTAAGTGATATATTTACAAATTTAAAGATTACTATTGTCAAATATATTCTTTTGCTAAAGAGAAAGTATTATGATTTTGTTTTAGATTTTTTCAATCCTTTTTGGACTTTCTTTTTTAGTTCGTCAATATTTACATCACTCTGTTGTTTTTTAAGCGTCTTTGGCTCTTCAGTAGGTGGTATAAATGCTTCTGCCCTACGCTCCTGTCTCTTCTTTGCGGCTTGTTCATGTCTAGCCTCTTGTTCACTCTTTCTCTTTGCCTTCTTTTGATCTTCTCGTAAGAAGTATTCCCCAGATGCTAATTGTTTGTCCAGCTTACTCTCTTGTTGTGGTGGTGGGAATGGAGTATATGGTTTCTTTTCCTTTTTCTTCATTGGCTGTTTACGCTTGCTGATGTTTTTCGTCTTAAACTTTGGTAAAAACCGCTCCCAGTTTTCGTTCTTCAGCTTGGGATCCTTTGCTAATTCCTTTTTGATCATGAGCGCCTTGATATTATAAATTGGATGGATATTCTTCATGGTATCTTCTGCAATGCGTCTAACTTGCTGCAAGCCTTTGTAAGGACCAAGAGCGGCCACTGTTTGACCCTGTACCAGTACATAGCAATTGGTTAGAAGCTCAATGGATTTTAGTGTACATCCATTGGGTCCAATTAATCTCTGTCGTCTTTTAACAAATTTCTCCCTGTTTCTCACTAGGGATGATATCTTTATGATATCTGCGCCTATGTCATCTTGTAACACTCTGACTGCCTGTTCAAAAGGTACGGAACGTGACATGAGTTTAATCATATCTCGCGCCTTTACAACAATGTAGGGGTCCCATGTCTTTCGTGTAGTCTTAACTGTCATGCTACCTTCAATTAGATCTAATTCTGCTTTAATGGCATGTTCATCCAATGCTTTCGTAATCAGTGGCCAATGTTCCTTCAAATATTGCTCACGGTACTTTGGAAACAGGGTGGCAAACGAGCTCTCTGTTAAGAGCCGGTGGGGATTGTCTTTAGCTGAAAATTCTGGGATTTTCAACGACCACGCGTTATCTACTGGCCCTGTTTTTTGGGAAACATGCTCTGTCTTGGAGTCATTCATGCTTGATAGATGACTTCAGAGGATTAAATCATATCCCAAACTTATTCACCTGCAAATATTCATTTATGAGTCTTGTCCAATAATTTTCTGTGTATTTAGGTTATGTTTCATTTTTTTTCTATATGTTACCTATTTTTCACTATTTTTGTTTATGTATAATACTCCTATTTTTTGTGAACTACTGAGATGCATAGGACAATAATAAATTTATTTGATCTAACAAAAACAATGCGTTTTGGCAAACACCAAACTCAATCATAGGTTATATTATTGATTACTCTATTCGGCATGCGGTTTTTGTAATCTTATAGCATTCACGTGCTGTCAATCGGTACTATACAACCGCTCATGGAGTAAGAAGTTACACAGATGAGGTACACCCCGCATCAATAATTTGTTCCACGACCCCTGAAGGGGGGCCAGGAGAAGCTGGAATGTGATCGTGGAGGTGCCAAGTGGTAAGGGTCGACTGGACCTGGTTTACAGATTCTACGCTCAATATGCGCGCGATTTACAAATTGCGCTGAAATTTATAATCTTGCCCGGTACGATATATATTGATATATATTGTTGCATTGTTCATAAAAACTGGCGAATATGATATTACGAAACATAATATAAGTTATTGGCAATATAAGGAGATGGAAAATGTGAGTATTAGCTTTAAACATTGAATAAATGTCCTTCGAGAAGAAACTTTTGCATCTTAGATGCTTTGTATGACTTTCTCACAGCAGTTGCTTCGCTAATTAGTCCAACGAAGCAACTAAGATGCAAAAGTTTCTTCTCGAAGGATATTTTTTCAATGTTTAAAGCTAATACCCTTATTTTCCATCTCCTTACATTGCCAATAAGTTATATTAGATTTCGTAATATCATATTCACCAGTTTTTATGAACAATGCTGCAATGTACATCAATATGTATTACACCGACCATGATTATAAGTTTCTGCGCAGGTTGTAAATCGCGCGCATATTGAGCGTAGAATCGGTAAACCAGGTCCAGCCAGTCCCTGCCACTTGGCACCTCCACGATCGCATTCCAGCTTCTTCTTGCCCCCCTTCAGGGGTCGTGGAACAAATTATTAATTTGGTCTGTAATAAGGGTCCGTAGAAGTGAATTTGTTGTGAGAAGTTGTAAAACAAAAATTTTCTTCTACAAAAACAAAGATTTTTATTCCTTATAGTAAGTTTTAGGGACTAATTTGCGACATCGTTATCTAACATTATGTATTATTATATAAAGATGATTTAGAAAAAAAATATTTTAAGATATTGCTTCCTGGCCGTGTCTATGAATAATACAAATATATATGGCAATGTATATTGTAACAATCATAATTATACATTTCTGAGCAGTTTGTTAATAACTCTGAGTCTGAATGCCCAATTGATCTCTGCCGCTTGATACCGCCACGGTCGTATTCCAACTTCTCCTTGCTTCCCTTCAGGGATCATCCAGTACTTATGCATTTATAAGTATTAAGATCATCCAGTAAATATGCATTTATAGTATCATATCAGTAAATGTCATCGTTCGCGAGTTTCCATTTATGCGTAGCATCCCCTTTACACTTTGAAACATTTCGATTTATATCCAATGAGTTACAATAAATCCTACTCGTATACACGGTTATAAATCAATCAGTGTTGGTAAACTAACACGCTTTTATTACACTTCTTTTAAGTAATAATTAATATTATCTCCTTTCAGGAGTGAGAAATAAAGTGAGTAATAGGACTCATTATCTACATATTTCCCGGTTTTGCTACGTATAAAAAAATCTCGTATACAAACTTGTTCAAATTAGCACTTATTTTGTTATGCAATGCATAACATTGGTATGATAATGGTATTTTGAAAAATTCAAATGCTTGTAAAAATCATTTTCGCGCCGAGTGTGACGTAGATATGCGCACCCTCTGTGGGGAAACGTAGGTATTCCCTCGAATGTTTCAAATACTTTTCCTTTACGTAACGCGCCATTGTTGAGTGCCCCGTAGTAATTTAAAAAACTCTGCGAAAAAAGTGTTAGTTTTGTGATAAAGTGACATTAAAAGTCGAAGAACACGATGGACTTCGCGAGATTACAGGTGCTGAGCCGATTTCACTTTTGGTTGGTGCAAAATGTGAATAAATATTCGCGTCCGCCGATCGTCATTCGCGAATCTCCATGTTCACACATTGTCCCCTTAATCCTTCAATACATTACGATTTATGTCCAACAAACTACAGTTTTTTCCATAATGATTTTGCAACTGTTCGGATTTCGTTTTGTGTAGAATTCTAAGTAATATCTATTTGTGCTCTGTAGTGCATATAATTTACAAATAGTATATCATTCTTGTACAATTCTAATACATTTAGGAAATGTTTTCGCGCCTTGTGTGACATGGATTACATGACTCTTCTCTAACCAATCGTAGCTGTCCGTTCAAACATTTTAAATCATTTTCCTTGGGTGCTTCTTTACGTGACGCGGTTATTTTCGAGTACTGCGTAATAATTTTTTAAATTTTGCGGGAAAAACTATTAGTTTTTTAAAAAAAGTGTTATCTGGAAATGTCATACGTAGTGGGTTTCGCTAAGCGACAGGTGTCGAGGCGATTTTAACCCGCGTTTTCGTAAAATGTGATTAATTATGCTGGTCCTTCGATCGCCTTTGTTCTCCGACATATTACCTGCAATATTTTCGGACATTTCCGATATATTACGCTGTTATAAAACAATTACTGTTGTTTTCTATTAACATCATGTGCTTTTGTTATGCTTTTTTAAAAAAATAATCGATATAATTTGTATTCCCCATTTGGAAGAATGATATATAATTACATGCATCTAAAAATTTATTTTTTTATATAATCTTCTTATATTACGCAGTATTATAATAAATAAATATATATAAACTATATTTAGAAATATTTTTAACACGAAAGCTATACTGTATGCAATACTACATTTGTATTTATTCAAATGATAATAATAATGTTATGAAATCAATTTATATTAACGAATTTTTTTCTTTCTTTACAGATGTGATTCACGAGTGAGTGTAATGCTGTGGACTTTATGTGAACTCTTGTGGACTATCTTATGGACTTTCATTGCTGGAGTCACATAGGAGTTTAAATCCACAGGTAATTCTGCATCGACCTACTACTAAAGCTGTTGGAGCAACATCAACCAGGTACTCCAGTAAACAGTGGCTTGGTGAGTCCCAACGATTGTGGTTCCTCCAGCATCCATCATGTTGTAGGACAAAAGATTTGAAACAACATGGCGGACTGGTTGTACTTTTTCTAAAAGCGTGTATAGAGCCATTAGTAGCTTTAATCCTATAGAATCCTATAGAAATACGTCGTATCAAATACCGTTTGACATCTCGATAAGTGCGGACGTTCAGCATTCTTATTATGCGTCTGTGTGAAGCTGTACTCGTGACGATTGTAAATGATCTTTTACGACTAAATATTCGTAAACTATCTACGTCTTGGTGCATGAAGCGCGTTGCTTTATACTCGTTACATAATTTCTTGTGTATTTTGATTTTTCCTACACCTTCCTTTGATACACGCGGTGAGTATTTTTTGAAGCTCCACGTCCAATGACGCGATTCATCATCTACCTTCGGCATATGTTGGTCCTTGTCGTTCGGATATGCACTCAAGTGGATAGTACACGTGTGCTTTATGATAGTTGAGCGTATTTCGTAATTCTGCCGTGTAATCGTAACGTTAAAGCGCAGTTGGTTTGTCATTACGATTGCACTCCGGTCTCAAACCCGGATAAAGGACGGGGGCTGTCATTGGTGCCTTCTACCCGGTCACGGAAGCTTTGCGTTAGCTGTCTGTACTCTACATCTTGATGTTTCTGTTATTTTCGAAGATTTTATATAGTTCGCGAATATAGATAGTCTCATAAAATTAATGAATAATACCTTTCTTATTTCTCTACGTAATAACAAGTTTTAACTAAGCTTATATATGTATGATTATATTATCGTTCCATTTAAAGGAAAGATATTATAGAACTATTTCAATCTAAATAACTTTTTGTAGAATCAAATTTTTGTAAATTGGGAGGTGTGTACATTAGAATTACGTGTATTCCGAGCATTACTATTTTCTCAGAATGCGTACGGTGTTTAAATATTTTTCCACTCGATCGCTATACACGCATTTTTTAATTTGATCTTATATTAAAACGTAGAAGGTTAATGAATATCTCGAATCATTTTTGGGTATCTGGAATTAGAAGCATCGGGTAATTAATACTGATTTCTCTTTGAATAATCGATATTCATGAAGCTTCGTTATTGAAGACTGTATGTATGTAAATCAAAACAATACATGCTTGGCACGATTTCATATCAATCATAAGAAAGGGATAATTTGGGAAAGATGGACGCGTATTTTTCAGGGTGTTCTTTATTTTTCCCTCGCATTATTTTCAGGAATTTTTGACAGCCGCGCGTAATGCGGCTTTATGATTAGTGGTGTTCGAGAAAGATGAAAGTCTTCGCGCGGTGCATTAACGGGCGCGATACTGCGGAAGCCTTGTTTGTAATTTCAAAGTGTAAATTAAACTCTGTGCTAGATATGTGGACTCTTTTGCGCGGATGTGATCAAATTTTGTTATGACAATGTTAGATTTTTTCTTCAACAAATCGACAAAAGTTGCTGAAGGAACTGCAGTGGAAGGAATTTCCATCCGGCTGCGCATCGTGGAAGAGGAAAGTGAGTATATGCATAAATTTCATATTTTTCTCATTTATATTGCTATCCTTGAATTCATTCTTAAATAGAATACAAATAGAACCCGATAATTTATTATTGTTCGTTTTCACTATTGGCATTCTTGTCTTACGTCTAAATTGCTCATTAACTAAATTGCTTATGCTCTTAAATGATCAATTTGAGATTTAGAAGAGCGAACATGTTTTAAGAATATCCTTTAATTTGTTATATTTGAGATCCACAAACTGTATCCTCAGGGTGGAATTTGACTAGAAGCGAGACGACGAGTCTCTAATGGTAAGTGTACGTAATTATTTCATTTCGTTGAATATAAATATTTATTTTGATTATAAACGAATTACTACCCTTCATTGCAATTGGCGGATAAATGAAATATACGAGTCTTGTTAATTGAGAAACTTTTCGTTGCACTTTATAGTTATAGTAGATCATCCAAACGCGTTTCTAAGGAAATATGCTTATATCTTTCAAGTTATGCGCAAACCGTTAAAAGCAGAATTCATTGCCTCAATCAGACGAGGCAGAAAAAGCTAATTGATGAGTAGAGTATATTTTTATAATTCAGTGTACAAAAATGTCAAAATCATACAAAATTAATCTGACATGTATCAAAAAATTACTTGCATTTTATTCGATGCTCGTGAAATTATAAACATTCTTATGATTTATTCTTATTCGTTGCAGATCTTTTACGTAAGAATCATCTACGAAAGGAGCCCCGGATAATTGCAGAAAGATAAAACTCAACTGGTAAATTTTCACTTATCGTTACACCTTGAACTAAATTTTAGTAATGTGATTATTTCGATAGAACAAAATTTATATTACCATCCGCACTATGTTCTTAGTAAATTTGACATTTCGAAAAAAGTTTAACTTTTCCTCTGTCATTCAAAGATTGACATTACGAGAATTTAATCAAATGCAGTGCTTCTTTTACAGATACGTTGCACAAATTTCAGTAAGGAAGTTGGTCCAACCCCTCCATATTATAAAGAATACACTTCACTGGTAAGTTATAATTTCATTTTCCTTCTACAAGTCCTTCAAACAATTTTAATTCTGCAAGTTTCATCAGATTTGTCTTGAACATAACTTAGATTTTGCAGCATTCAATTGCATTCAAAATTACTATCAATTTCACACATTAAAAGTAGCTACCATATTAAACGCGTCATTTCAAATATCGATGAGGATCACATCTTTTTTCTTTCTCAATATTGAATAATCATGAAATTACGTTACGGAATATTTTCTTTACTTTCTTATATCAATGAGTATAATAATTCTTTTTACACAACTCTGAAGCGGAATCATCGCGCAAGAATCAACTTACTACTGGGAGTTGTGCAACAGTTCGATGCAGCACTTCGAAGCAGTGTCCTAATGCAGCGCCTAGATGTAGGGCTTCGATGCAGCGTCCCGATGCAGCGTTTACTACTCGAGATATTTGAAAAAGTGGTGACAAAGTGAGTCACTGTAATTCATGATTCCTCTACGAGTCCATCATGTTGCAGGACAAATGGTCCAAAACGGCACAGGTTACTGGTTGTAATTTTCGACAGTCTAAAAACCGAGCATAGCAACCTTAAGTACCTCTAATTTCTATTAAAGATACTCATGGACAGTAATACCCACACTGTTATATTTTTTTAGAGCAGCATAGGGTCTTCTTATCCTTCTTTTCGATTCACGATTCACGTTTGAAACGCTACATGTGTAAAAATCACCCAATTGCCTTAGATATTCGACATGACATTATTACATTAGTACATTTTCCATCCAAAGAAAAATATATCGAAATCTTTCTCTTAACTTTTATATCATTTGATACCGTCATATTCATATTGCATTTGCATCGCGTTTGAAAGAATGTCTTAGTTTATTGGACAAGGATGCTTCGCGATGGGTAAATCGCGAAATTAAGTATTAGAATATTGAACTCCTTTTCATTCTAGTCTATGTGTCTTCATGATGCGATCGCCCAATGATATAGGTACACCTTTCAATAATCAACTTTCTACCTTTTCAGGATTTGTTTTTTAATAAAATATATTTATTCCCACACCTTCCATTTTACTCAACTTCTGGTTTTAATACTTCAATGAGTCAAATTCCAAGCATTATCTATGAGTAAATTTCAATCTTGCAATTTTCATGACATATTGTCAATGAGTCAATTTTAGTCTTCCAATATCAGTTACAAGTGTTCAATGAGTCAATTTTTCTTTCCATTTAAATTGTATATTATTAATGAGTAAATTTTATTCTTGCAATTTTAATCAAAAGTAGTTTTACTAGCCCGCATAGCTTGAGATGATACGGTACTAACTTTTTTAGCTTAGCATTTTCGGCAAAATGAAGGGAAGTACGGGAATTTTGGTTGTCGGTTTGATTTCTACAAGTGTATATGAATATGTAAGTAGCTAGTTTGTGGAATTTATGTAATTTGTTTCTGATTAGATTACACCCTCGCGACGATACTACGTGTTCTGCAGAGATTCAATTAATGGAGCAAATGTTGTTCGTACAATTCAAAAATATTTCATGATACGCACGGATTGTACTTTCAAGTATTCGTACATCTACACGTCTTTTATTCACACTTCGGTGATTCAATCTATTATCGGCCGATGTAAGATTTTATTATCTTACAATTGTCCACGAGTAAATATTCACGTAATCTATGATGTATTAAATGCACCATCGATGGAGTTGCACGTTATATTACGATTCCTATCAAGTAATGTCTATAATTAGAGTTATAGAATTGATTAAGAAAGAAATAGACGCAATCCTCGTTCCCTTGCCAGTCGATTTCAGCAAGTGGTACGTATTTTTCTAGTGTATGAAAGTTGTCGTAAAAATTCGGGTGACGGAGACGACCTTCTCCCTAGTGCTAGTCCTTGCACACGGGTTCATAATTGAGAATCGTGGAGTGTTTCTGTTTGTGAGATTGATTTGCCATTTTAAACATAGGTGATAGGTAGGCAGGCAACTTATTACTGTGCGTGTGTGACTATTAATTATAAGTAGATAGGGCCGGAGAGGGCCATCGCTTTCTCAGTAGGTGCGCGATCGAGCTTGCTAACTGGGTTAGAATTTTAAGGGTTAGTATATGCGTTAATTGGTACAAGTCGGGATACTTGTACCAATTTTCAGCAAGTGCTAACCGTTAGTAAGTAAGTGAGCTCCGTGGTCTTTAACCACGGCGATCTGACAACAGTATGTATGCCACGAGAATACGCCCGACTTCATGTTTGAAAGATAAAATTATTCTAAGCCTCTTCACCTTTTCATCACGTTTTTTTTTTTGACATTATTACAGAAATAACATTGATAAAATATATATATCTTGAACATTCATATCGTTCGAGCTATCTTGTTATAATGATTATAAAGTATTCAAAGAAAATAAATTTATAAATATTATTATATAAGTCTTGAGATCGATTACATATTGAAATGGAAGGTTTGGATCAGTAGTATGTAAGACTGGGAATTTATCGCGCTCCAAATATTTCATCAAATTTTGATCGCGATTGAGCAAATTATCACTTCTCCCGATAATATATCGTTTAAATACGCGGTTTACGTCTTTATTCGGTTTCGTGAAAATCGTCCATCCTTCGAAAGAAAAAGTGCTTTGCGTGGCTGCTTGGTTCTTCGCTTGAATCCGATGAAATAAATTCACCGAAATCAAAGCGCCCATAAAAGTAGCTATTTATTTAACAATACCAAGCGCCCGTTAAATAGACTGCTCTATTATTTACGAT
>JBCFXI010002336.1:0-24751 GCA_038496175.1 Ampulex compressa | reverse complement strand
CCAGGATATATATATATATATATCCTGGCCGTACCCTCTAGTCGGATCACGTTTAACGGAAATGCCAAGTGGTACGGGCAGAAAGCAAACGTGTTTACGGCAAAGCCGACCGTAGGTGCATTATTCACGTGCCGTATTCTGCATCCTCGTATATCCAGGGAGGGGTTCATTACGGGCTGCAATAACCCTAAGAACTGCGCACACCGGTATTCAGGTGTTCCTACCGGCTAATAACCGGAGAACTGGCGGGCAATAAAAGAATGGCAAACGCCACGATCCCGTAATGTTATCATTTGGGCCGTTTATTTTGAAAGCGGTGTAAGTCCGTTTTCTCTTCTTTCGAGAAAATCAAAGGTTAGCATGTTTGTCGATTAAAAAATATGGGTTAATGTTATCGATTGTGGCGATGTTTCTACCAATTTATCGATATGTAATTTGATTATATAAATTGGTTTTAGGCGAATTTAACTAAAATAATGTATATTTACGGGCTACAAATGGACTTACGCCACTTTGAAAGTCAGTCGAGTGTAAAAATCGTTTGACTTCGATTTTGGAAAATCAAATATCGCTTAAAATATATTTGATATTGATCCAATTTTGTTTAGAAATAATAACAAGAAATGAAATAGGAGTGGTATTTTTTAATTTTAACATTGATAATATCTATATATCTATATTCGTTATATTTTAACGAATGTATGGAGTATCGAAACGATTTTATTTTTAAGTTTGATTCGATGTGGTCCGCATCGATCAAAAATTTGATTGACCACGTAAAATCAAACTTATATATATATATCAACGAGCCAGATGAATAGAAGTACTTTTTCCAAATACGATTGAATTTGATCGACGTAGTGAATCGATCGCATATTGGTACCTCTTCGCTTCGATATCTTATAATAGTGGCTTCTGCGCATGCGTCACTTTGAACGGTGTGCCAGTATAGTTGTTTTCGCGCATGTCGCCATTTTAAATTCTTCCTCGGTATAGTGGCACTGTAACGTCTATATCTGTGTCGTACCTTGCTTTCGAATATGTTACACAGAGCTGTGTTATTAATCATTAAGGTGCACGCGTTTATATTATTTTATTATTTATTTTATTATGTTCTTTTCAAATTCGTATTCGAATTCACTATTCGAATGTAATTTTATAATACAAATCACGATCTCCAGAGGTAGATTCGCCTGTTTATACCAAGGTTCTTTCCCTCTCGGATACGAAAGTTCATCGAGCATCTTGCTTTGCGCTTTAGCCGCTCCAATTTACGTGGCTATGCGCCAACTTGGAAAATTAATTTCGTGCGCCTTTGAGGCGACTGAGTACGTACGCGAATTTGCCGACGAATAACGACAGCGATGTACGATTTAATGGCAACGCGTTGTACTTAAGTGGGCCTATAATTAAATGAACCGCGACACACGATTCGAGGATCCTTCGTGCTTTGAACCTGCCGGACGTCTGAACTTAATGGACGTCGATGGTGAATCTCTAAAGTCGCCATTAAAATGGCGAAAATTGGAACTCGTGCATCGAAGCAGGAGTTGCTCACTTTTGGTTAATCTTAAAAGTGGTCGTAAATTGGGGTCATCTTCGCTTAAAATAAAATATTTTGTAATCTGTAATCTTATAAATGTAATCTGTGCTTGTTCTAAATTAATCTCTAAAATATGTATAAACCTTCGCGGTTACTTTGTCTACAAAATTTCTCCATTGTTATATTATAAATATATTATATCACAAAGCGAAAGTAACGATCGAGCAAAATTGTCCCACGATTCGAGTGATCGCCGTGTTTCTATTTTATACCCAAGAATTTTCTTGGTTTTCTTTTCTTATCAGGATTCTCGGGTGAATTTCAATATCGAATAATTTTTCAAGAGTATCTCAGTCATTTCTTCCTACCAGACGGTACGCTGACGTCCTCGCGGATTTATGTTCGCGGATTAATATACGAGAAATACCGGGTCAAGCTTCGTTTCGTTCCAACACAGGCCGAATTAAAATTTGATATGGATATTGTTTGCACGGTGCGTTTACGGTATTAATTACTCGAGCGTGTATAATAGTTCCACACAAGAAAAGCCTTTCACCATCCGCACGATATAAACTCCGGACAAACGAAACTGATCAAAGGTGAATTTCCGCGTTTAATAATTTCAAATTAATTAATTGTATGATTCTCGAAGCAATCTCGCGTGGCAATATTATCATTGCGTTGGTTCAGTGCGTATATACGTACTTCGGAACCCCGAGGAATTTCGTCCAATATAGTTTACGCAATTCGACGATAGTGGAATTAACGCGCAAATATATGTATATATATATATACATCGTCGACCAAATTTTCTGCATATGCACTGGAATATGCTCTTCCAAATTTCGCAATGATCTCCGTATTTATGCGTCGCACTAATTGCACGTTGGTTATTAGACACATGTGCGTTGTCTTTGAGGCCATTCGGGCTATTATAGACCCTTAATGGACGTGGACCGCACATATATGGCCGCACCTTTGATTTAGGTACCGAAGGAGATTAGTGTAACAAAATTACAGAAATTTATCATCGGTACAATCGAACGGCGAACAACTCATCCGAACGTAGAGACAGACTGTTATTTACATTAAAATATGTTATCCGTTCGGGGAGATAGATGAGATAATTCGTGCTTCATTGTGCACCAATTTATCGATCCTCACAATTGACTGCGTCGGAATAATTGACGGTAAAAGCAATTAATTCCTACATTATATCAGTCTGCAGTGCTAATTTGGCGGATCGTACGGCACCGTTGATCGACGCGAAATTGTAAATGAATTATTAAGTTCGCGTGTTCTGCTCGCGCACACGACTAATATTTAGAGCCGTATTTTTCGAGGACCAAACCTCGTATAACAAAATTGCATTCTGCCGTTGCGATTTATTTTTCCACAAATATCACTGGCTCGCCGGTTATTTCCTTCCCGGGGAGAGACCAATTGGATATTGTATTTTGACTACTTTTTATTTGCATCCCCTTGTCCAACAATCGGTTGGAATATTTTATGGTTATTTATAATGAACACGTAATTTGTTTATAACGTTTATGAGGCTTATAAAATGTAGAAAAACCACCAATACCTTTGTGGAATTATTTCCGCTCCGAGGGGTTTAATCGCTTCAGGTGTGACATGCATAACAATGTATACCGAGCAAGTGAAATCCCTAACAGCGCGTAACATCGTGGAAAAGTACACTCAAATGTCCACTGACAAAATCCACGATAATAAAATGCCCATACCTATTGTAAGGATTTTATATAATAATGTTTATGAACAATCGAAGGACAATGGAAAATAAATTATCTCGCACACGAAACTCACAATCTTGCTCTTCGCAATCGTCTGGACTCTGTCTCTTTGAATTTCTATTTTTCACGTCATCGTCAAGTGCCTTTGGTTGGCGTCTTAATCTTAGAAACATCGAGCGCTACACGCATACACATCCCCACACGCACACACTCACGCGCATTCGGTCGTTTGTCTATGCACCACACAACCCACACTATTACACTTATGATACATCTATCCTTAACCTTTGAATAAACGTGCACCAAGAAAAAAACGTTTTCCTTGGACATCGATCGGAACAAGTTAAAACCCCAATATCATCAAACATCGTGTATCAATACTACATTAAAATGTTCATCGACAAAATCCATCATTTTTCTCATAATTTTTTTTGACAAAATTTCTTTGAAGAATTGTAGAACTCTGAGGGGCGCTCACTTCTGAGGTTTTTCACGATTCTCTCACAACGTACGGATCGATAAATCGATCTATCGACATTTCTCCTTCGTCCTCTTTTTCTTTAAGGATATATTTGGCACGCTTAAATCTGTCTGGGAAATGGCTGGTAGGAATAGTGTCGATAAAAACTCATACGTAATCGACTAAAATACATCTATCGTCAATCGTCGAATAAACATGCGAGAATAAAGAAATTTCCTCTCTTACGAGGTAAAAGGCAGGTACGAAGGGGGTTGCAAATAAGTTGTTCGTACCGATAATCGCCGAAGCGTATCCTTAATTAGCGTAAGCGTGCAGCGCGCCCTTATGACGCGGCCAGCGTAATGGAAATGTCAAACCCTTGTTATTTCACCTGCGATATCACAAAGCGGACCGGACAAAGTAAATGTCAGGAAGTGGGTGTCTTACTCGGCTCTCCGGTTCCAACGCAAGCCGAGTACATAATACCCGAGGGTAACTCTGCATTTTCCTCGGATTACTATGCGGCTCGTATCGATTTTCGAAGGTCCACTAGGCGTTGCTCGGCCGTAGGACAGGTTTTTACAGCGCCTTTCAGGGCATTATTGGCGCGTCGATCGTTTGGAACCACCTGCTGTCCGCCGACTCTCTACGCTCGTAACTTTTAATAACGCGAATTTGAGAAAAAAGATTAAGTAAACCGCGTTTGAGGAATCGAAGGTTGTATTTAGGTGAGTTTTAGGGATTTTTGATACCGTTTCGGGACTCGTTCAGTTCTTTATGGTTCATCGCCAAGATGAATCGGACGTGCAACTGGTGTAGGAAATAAGAGAGCGATGTTTTGGATTGTTGTAGGAAAGGTAGAAGGAAAAATGGAGTTTGGTAGGCTAAGATAAAGGTGGGCAGTATCGATTTATCGTGTATGTGGAGAAGTAATCAAAACTTTGTAAATTTCTTATTAAATCATCCAGTTTCGCGTTAACCCTGAATAAGGGTATTTCGTCCACATTGTCCAAGTCACGAAATTAGTTACGTGCACGTATTTGCGAAAGAGGGGGAGATAGAGGAGTCAACGAACTCGTTTGACCATTCATTTTCACAACAAAGAAAATAAAAAAAAAAGAAGACAAATCAATAATTTCCATCGTTTTAGTAGCATCGATACACAAAAAAACCGTGGAAAAAAGTCATCCGCTATGTAAAAAAAAAAGGGATAAAAAAGAATTAGGCGCGAGCACAAAAACGAGATAGGATTAGTGCAGGATGAGGAAAAAAAGCAAAGCTTTTGTATCGCCAAATCGATAATCCCCCGAGTTTTTAATGTAAATTAAAACGAAAGGAAAACAGAAGGACGGAGCGTTTGGTGGGAATTTCGCATTGCACGTACACCGAGGTAGGATTTAATACACAGTCGAACGATTTTCCGGGGTTACCAGGGAAGTTCGACCGCGTTCAATTACATTAAAATTGAAATTCAATGAATTTATGCGGGTGCACGGCGCATCAACGGCTTCGTTTCTACGCAGTAGTCGAATTTCCACGAAAATCAATGACCCTTGATGGATTAATTATTCGAAAATGTGGCGCCTCGTTTAGTGAGGAGGAGGGGGGGGGGGAGGCATCGGTAGCTTTACGCACCCGTGGTTTTCCATACATACGAACGACGTGGATTTTGGAATATTTGAAT
Organism: Ampulex compressa; assembly: GCA_038496175.1. Classification (NCBI taxonomy): domain Eukaryota; kingdom Metazoa; phylum Arthropoda; class Insecta; order Hymenoptera; family Ampulicidae; genus Ampulex; species Ampulex compressa. The sequence continues at coordinate 19,310 of JBCFXI010002336.1, read as the reverse complement.
ACGAGATATTTTTCTAAAAAATCAAAAGCAAAATCCAGCAAACGCAACATTTTTACGTAGAGAACTTTTAATCAGAGGGTTCTTCATTGGGAAAATTTTATCTTTTTTTCAATAGCTTTTCTAGAGTAATTTTTAAATCAACGCAGGATAAAGCGATTATTCTGAATAACTTATCGTTGATATTTAATAATATTTAAAACACGATATTCAAATCACGTTCATTAAATCCTCATTCGAAAAGGCAATTCGAGGCTTTATGGTAAAAAGCTGGTTACAAATTCATGTTTCAAAGTATTATCCATCGTTGGCCACGACGAGCGCAAAGTTGTACACCCAATATCTGCAGGCTTATACTCGTGGTGTGCCGTGGAATTATCGAAAAAACTCTGCTGCACCGTAGACAATGAAAGATCGCATCGCCCTTCAGCATCGCTACTCAAGATTCGTGTAACGCGCTCAAAATGCTGCTCAGCCTCTTCCTACCGCTATTTCTTCGAAGCGTCGTATCGAGTAGGAGGATCGAGGGAAGGAGGGAGGATCGACAATGAAGGGACGATGTATGCAATATTTCATATCTGTTTCTCGACGTCGATTTCGCAGCGGCAGCCATTTGAGGGGAGTAAATAATCCTAGGAGCGAGTTAGGTCAGTTATATCGCCCCTGGCAAACACGAGACTTGCGCGTGTGTGTGTGTGTGTGTGCGCGAGAGCCAAAAGGAGCGCGTATCCACGGACAGGATGTTCAATTTTCCGGGATTATATCAACGTTACCCGCAAAACTCGGGGAAATATGCGCGAGTGGTTGCATCCTGCTTTCAAGAAGTTTCCAATATTACCCAGACACGGCCTCCCCTTTTTTCTATACGCTCTCTGATCAAATAATACCGGCCCACAACTTTGCGTGTATAAATTTTAATTAAATCCTTTTGCACGGAGGGAAAGAATGCGGATGTATTTTTATCGTATTACGCGCGAGTGACTATTGCGCGTATTTGGGATATTAACGGTTCGTGGAATCGATCCAGGATCCACCGAGATGTACCAAGTGAGGATTGTTTAATTATTATTTAAAAGTTCGAAGCGCGTTGGAGAAAATGCGATCGTGAAGGAGGAAAGTGTTCGAGTTTGAAGGAGAGGATAAACAAATTGTTGGGTATAATTTCGTGGAATGGTCGATAATGCCGGATGAGACAATGGATAAAGAAGCAAAATGGAGGCGAGGTCCTAATTGACGAGCATCGGGGGGCACTAAAGTGGATCCACATATTCCGAGAGGTGCATTACCCTCTGTAATCCGTATTTCATTGTACCGCATGTTCCGCGAAACCACGGTACAATTGTAATTGTAGGATTTGAGCAGTTTGTGCAATCCATATTCCCAATTAAATAACATACGCGGTCCAATGCGACGCTGGAGGAAGAATTGTAATGCCAATATCGTACCCACGCTTTATCTCTCTTTGAAAAACCAATTTTTATTTACACTCGCGAGCGTATATGGCTCGTCAGTATTTCCTACTAGATTATAAACAAAATTCTAACAAAAGTTTCAACAATGATTTACAATAAATATAAATTTAATTTACAATAATAAAAACCAGACATGCTTCCAATTTTTTCCATTAAACTATTCCACGTCTTAACACGTTGCGTTTTACCAACATTTCGTTTCTTTTAAATTCATTTTTAATCACCGACTGCCAAGGTCATTTGGCCTTACCAACACCTGAATTTTTGAGAAAAGTCAAATTTGCTCGTGGTTTGGACAAGATGCCAAACGGGGCGCTGAATCTGAATGAAACGGCGTTGTGGGGCTAACAAATATTTATATCGGTCAATAATGGAACATCGTGGCGCGCATTCCATCGCGATAAAGGGTGCATTATTAACCGTCCGATTTACTCTCACAATAAAAGCTCGGGAGGCATTGCAGCGCCGCGTGAAAAAATAATGAGCGGTTAATGCAGGGTTAAATGTGCCGTAACGTTCCTTTGGCGTGAAAATTTTCATTCGCCGTTGCCTTTCGGGACGCGGTTCGTAAAACTTCGCCGAGGCATTATCTCTTGGAATACAGGCGGAAAACCGTTTGTGAAAACCTCGCTGGTTCTACGGATGATTTAACTTTATTTCCACCTTTTATTTCTCCGTAACGTCCGCGTCTGAGGAATTTTTAATGTCCGTCGTGACGAACTGGCGTTACTTCAGCGTGGGCTCAAGTGTGTAACATTTTACGGATGATCTTGTAAACCTGCTTGTAAATCTTGCGCACGAAAATCTTCTTGTCAGAATGAAAAAATATTGAGCAAAGAAAGAAAGCCGCGGACATGATTGACACTAGAATAAGCAGCCACTTCCTGGGCATGTTTAGAACAAATGTCTTTAAAGAAAAGGGGAGGGTAAAAGGAAATTTCAGTAAATCGATACCATGATCTTAATACTGCATGAAAATCATGGAAAATCTCAAAAAATGCATCGTTCTAAAGCACTACGATTTTTTAAAGAAACGACGGACGAGTCATTTTGACTGGTTTGGTAGTTCTAGTGTTAATACTCTATACTCCACGATGATCCATCGTGAGTCATTGTTGATTTTTTGATTTAATGGATTATTGTAAATGAAACGGAGACTCGTAAGTCGTTGAACGATCCTCTCTTTCTTATGTTCAGTTCATATTTTTTCAGTAAGAGAACAGAAAAGGAGCTTAAAGTATGGTTGGAGCCTCTAAATTCAAAAGAATTATGAATTATAAAAAATTGACGACGCCTTACTTGTTAATCAAATGGTAACTTTTCGATTTAGAAATATTCATAAATTAAGCGTAAAGCAATATTGGGATTCAAACAAAATCCGTGAATGCAACATTGTTCGAAAATGTTCTTGCCTCGTGGAGGGTTAATACGAATAATATCCATCCTGAGGGAACTAATAAACGTGAAATTTCTTGCGCACGTACAGTGTATACATCGTTTGAGTGTTTGCCAAAAACGGATTATCGAGCTATTATAATGCCAGCATCCGAATATTCGGCTCACGTTTCTTTCTCCCTCTTGAAACAGATTCCTATCGGTATGAATGGCAGAAAATAGGAAAGTCGAGATACCGACAAGCGTGGAATTTTAACCGCATTTCGCGGATTTACGATCATTTTTTTCCCCGCCAGGCATCCAGTGGCAGGCATAAAGATCATCCTTTCTTGCGATAAACTCTCTTCGGAAGAAGATTACGCAAGAATATTACGCACAGATCTAATAATTATTTAGTATCTTCCGCGAGCGGTAACAAAAACCGCGGATTTACGCCGCATACGGGAGAAGGCGGAATGCCTATTATTTCTCTGCCTTACCTTCTCGTTCGTTATGATTCTAAGCAGCCGCCAGTGAATAAAATCCCTCTCTCTTTCTCTCTATTTCATATTTTTCTTGCATATTATAATTAGACTCGAAACCGTGAATGCTATCGCGTGCGCAGACTCTCCGGGAAATGGAAAAGGAAATATCCAGAGACTTTTGGCCGATTGTCTACGCGTGGACTTTTATGTGAAAAAGTATGATGTTGTTTGTTCAATGATGTATATTAAATATATTTCACTTGATGTATATTAAATATATTTCACAGATGTCGTAGCAACCAAACGAAGAAAATATTATGGCTCCTTCGCGACGAATGTTTCCTATCGACACGTTTCTTGAAGAAAATTGATCTTGCTTTTGCGCTCAACCCAATTACGATCCATTTGTCAAGATTATTCGGCAATTAAAACCTTGGTACGGCCTGGAAAGAGCTGCGCCAACTATTTTTATGGAATGTGCATACTAATTTATGTTAGCCTAAGTACTTTAAGCATCTGCGGCCTTCCGGCCTCAGGTGTGCTTGTATAATTTAGTACATCCTGGAAAGTGTGAGTGATTCTCGCTCGTAGAATCTGGCCGTAATTAACAGCGATGGAAGGTAACGCGAGGTGGTTTATGATATCCATAAAAGTAATCGTTCTCCCTCTTTGGCGCACAGTGCCCTTTTTCTCTGCTTTACGATCTACCCTGGCGGTGATTTGAAAAATCTACCGCGTTCCTTGTAATTACATGGTTATTCTTTTACAAAAGTTCGTCTTGTATATAAAACCGTGGATTTAATCTTCGGAGAGCACGCTCTGTCGGCGAATACTTTACATTCAACGCGTCGATACACAAATCGATTTTTCATCGGCAAGAGAATGAAAGTTCTGGGGGATACACGAGAATAAAAGTTTTGTGATTCGTCTTAGTACGTTTTTCGAAGTAATCTCGGTTAAAACCTTCGATGAGTGACTAAAAGATTGCTTTTGGAATAATAAGTGTCCAATTGTCTTGAGAAATAAATCGAGTTATTTACATCCTATTATACGATAAGATCGTGGCGCTCAAAGGGGTTTGGTACGCGATTAATCGATTAAATTGAAAAGGAAAACTATACTCATTTTTCTATTATCGTCTATACTCTATTCTATTATTTATTTATCTATTATTTCTATTATCAATTTCTCTATCTATACAATACTTTTTCCAAAATCTAGTGGCACGAATGTCGAAAGAAGCGTGAGATCAATAGTCGGATAAATCGCAGAGATACACGGAAATAAAGGCGACTTCTCCTTAATAAACAATTATTATAATATTACGCACGAAAATTATCATATTGTTTTCATTAAGTCCCCCCCCATTGTGTTACTTTCGTGTCGGGACATTAAGGGCAGTCGGCCTTTATAAGATACGATATTCCCGAGCCGCTGCACTGCCAGGCCAGGGTGCATAATTGCACCCATATTATTACACCTTGTCAGGCCGCAACAATGTGGACGTTCGTGCGGGCGAATCTGAATTCTCAGCCCATTTTAGCGCCCCTAAAATCGGAAATGACGGTAATCAGGGAAGAAACTTGGCGACGCCCTGCACACGTTGCAATTCTATATCCGCCTCGATGGAATAATCTCGGCCAAAGAAAACGAATTTTTATGCGAAGCAGAAGAAAAATCGTTTGTTCAATCAAATCGTCGATGCTTTACGAAAAATTGACATAAATACGACTTTGATATTGGCGGCTTTGCTGTAGTTCTTATAACAGCTAGGATTCTCGATGAAAATCTGTTATTCGTTTTATTATTCGACGTGTTGGACATGACAAATTGTATTTGAACCGTACGAAAATGACGCGTGTAATCAAATTGAATGACGCCCGTTGGACATGACAAATTGTATTTGCAACGTACGAAAGAAAACCTTGTCAAGATAAGCGTGCAGATACGTACAGGGAAACGAAGCGCGCATGGCATTCTTTCCTCTTGACGTAACATCGAGGTGATTTTACGAGGTAGTTCGACATGCACGAGATAGTAGTGTCCATCATCGCGAGGCAACGGGATATTCCCTGCATCACGATCGCTCGTAATTGTACAGTAACACGCGCTTTACACGCGTAACCGCATCCTCGCGTTGCCCCTTAACGCCTCTATTACAAGTATTTTCGTGGATTATGTTACATCGAAACGCGTTATCAAGGTACAACGATATGAATACTCGAGTGTCCTGTTTCCACGGATAAACCCGAGCTTCTACTTCTTCAGTATATACAATGATCCACTTCGTGGAAATAGTTGATTTAATGGGAAGACATTTATTTTCGAATGTCAAAATCGTAAGAGAAGTTGCGAGTACCGCGATTATTCTCAATTACTCGAAGAGCCATGTCGCTTGTCCAACGAAATTCTTGTTGAAATTCTTGTTCTTGTTCTCCTCTAATGTCTCCATTACATCTACTCTCGTTTGAATAGAATTTCTCTTTCGTATTATCAAATTGTTTAAGTTACACCTTGACGCATGTTAAACTTTACAGCTTTTTCTCGACGATTATAACCTTTGCAGTATTACAGGTATTACAAGGCAAAGGTTATAAACACAACTATTAGTTATAAGGGCGTTAACAAAAAAAAATTATAAAAAACATGACTCACACGGCCTGAACATAAAATCACCAAGCATCCTTTCGACACAGAACATGCTAATCGTAGAAAACTATAATACAGCACATTAATTATTTCCTAAAGAGTTACATATCCTATTTTCTACTTAAACACATCATCCTCGTTGGGTCGACGCTGAAATATCACTTGGTTAGCGGGTTAAGGTCGGTTGATAGAGTGCTTGGACGTCGATCATGCTGTTTTTAATATCACCGCCACGTGGATTACCCGGCAGCGCTACCGGGATATAATATTCCTCAGAGCTCGTAGCCGAGTCCTCCGTTTTCCAATATGTCGCCTTGTTAGGGGCGTTGGTAGGCGAAGGTAGGTGCAAGGGTTACGCCTAACGGCAGGTGCAGAAAATAATAAAGCAGGGAGGATGAGTACATATAGCTCTCAGGCTCCTCTCGCTTCTCTCGACAGCCTGGAAGAAGGTTAACGAGGGAATCGCAGGGTCGCTGGTTACAGCGGATAGGCTTAACAAGACCGCGTAGGAGTCTTGATAAAACCACCATACGAGGATGATATCTTAACACATTGCGTACGGGAGACGAGAATTCTCGTTTTTAGGTTTCTTCGACTCGATCGACGATCTTTAACACTAGAACTACCGGCCACTTTTTGGTCATATTTAGAACACTATATACATCTTTTAAAAAAGGGGGAGTGTAAAAGGAAATGTCAGTGGATGAAAATGGTGATCTAGATACTGCATGAAAATCATGGAAAATCTTGAAAAATACATCCTTATGAAGCACTAGGATTTTTTAAAGAAACGACTGACCAGTCATTTTGACTGGTTCGGTAGTTCTAGTGTTAAGGAACTAAAAACGAACTTTCTTCTTAGGGTGCCGGAACAAATGGTTAGTGAAAACAAAATCAATGTCGACCTTCTGAGAGCGTCAAAATCAGTCGGTCGATACAGCCATTGCATTGTTAGCTCTGTGTCTCTGTGCGTCATACCTTACAAAGTGTTTTATTCTTGTACAGCATTTTATTATTTCAAAGTTCGCGTTGTAATTCGTAAGGAAAGAGCTTCTTAAAAATCATTTATATTTTCAGTTTTTTTTAACGATAATTTATAATAAGAATTATTCGATTACATAGGCACTAATTCTAAAATAGTAATATACTAGTAATATCAAAAATATATAGTAATATTTATATACTCGATGTGAATATCTGCTACCAAATCTGAATTACAGAAGTGAATATATGCATCGTACAATGTGTTTCTAGAGCGCGATACGCAATGCGTTAATAGGGCCACCGCGTGGATCATTCGACCGATCCACTGGGGTGGAATAAAGGATGAAAACAGTCGAGCATGGAGGTAACCGGCAGACAGAGTGGACGCGTGAAGTTTTTACGCGAGAATGGGCGAAACAACGTGGCGCTAGGCGAGGTAGTGGGGTTTGTACTTCGAAGCTCCAGAAGGGGAGACGCGTGGAAAATTATCGGTCTTAATAGCACGACCACGCGAAGTACGGATCCAGGAGAATATTAATATCCAGGGGCTCGTACAAGTAGGCTGGTGAAGGCGGTAGAACAGGAAGGACGAACACTCCGAGCGTTTGCGCAAGAGAAGCCGAGGCGCGGATACGAGGTGGAGAATTATCGTTCTCGAGACCACGATCCCGTAGATTACGGACCCACCAGGATATCAGCGGTACTATTAGCGACACCAAGGGCTCAAGTCTGGTTCGCAATGGAACACGATATTGGGCAGTGTCGTCGGGCGCGGCGATGGGAAGAGCACGGATGATACGGTAAACCTCGTAGAGCAAGATAAATACAACTGTGTAGATGACAATGAGAAAGCGGTAGAGGAGGATCCTATATACGTGGAAAAGCAAGCCAAATATACCTCCTGCAGAACCACTGGTGTATCGGTATCCGAGTTCTCGTATCCATTCTACCCACTGCGCGATACATCCGGTAGAATGGTACGCAATGATCACTGAAAACCCAGTAGAGTGACCTATAATAAACCCTCCATCCTTTCTACACCCAAAATCCAGTCGCGTATCTTTACTCAGATCCAACAGAACATCGGTACCCAAGTCCTCGTACCCTAACAACACTCTTAACCCTTTGCACTCGAGGGCTCCGCAGCGGAGCCATTTAATTTTTGTCCTCGAACTCGACGGCTCCGCTACGGAGACGATGCAAATCATTTTCAGCTCGACGCACACGATGCAAATCGTTTTGATTTTCCTTTAACCCGCATATCGTCTACTTATACGCGAATCTGAGCTTTTCACTGAAATTGCTTCGAGTCGCTGGCAATGGGAATGAAGGAAAACGTCGAGTAGTGCAAAGGGTTAACCTTCCGAACCAAAAGAGCAGCACATCCAATACCGAGAAATCACAAAAAACCACACGCACACACTCCATCCCTTCCAGTCCTTGGAACCAAGACGAATACTCAGCAGCCACGGTGGTGTAGTGGATAGACAGCCACGCGGCAGACCCGGCTTCGAATCCCGCCCATCGCCTCTGCTTCCTCCACGCGATATGTATACCCTAGCTCTTGCGGTTCAAAACCCACATTAAACACTAGGTCCTGGACCAATCAATGTTCTTAGCGGTCAGTATCGAGAAACGACTATATAAAAAAAGAGGAAAAAGACGAATACTCCAAGTACAGAACGATCGGCGAGCGGATCCAGCGGAATATCAGTATCCAAGCGCTTTTATCCGGCAGCCCTGCGCGCGATACAAGCCTGGGCAGCGGCGTCAGGCGGGCCGAGGGAAGGGGGATGCGTGTCGGCAGGTGGAGCTGCTCCCGGCACGCAGGTGCGGGGCGACAGGGCAAAGCAGGGTGGAGAAGGGTCGCGAAAGGGAGCGCGAGGAGGAGAGAGGCTTAGGGCATCTCGGCCGGCGGCCTCGAAGGGTTCCGCGGGTGCGAGAGAGAGAGGAGCGCGGAGGGCGCGGGCGGAGGGAGCGAGACGGAGGGAGTGCGGCGGAGTGCGCATGCGCGCCGATCGTCGGGAGCGAGGCCCCATCCGAGATCCAGGATATCCCAGTCGCGAGCGCGCCGCCGGTAGAGACGAATCGGAGGGAAGGAACGAGACGACTCGGCCTCGGGGAGCCTTTCGAGCCACCCGCCGAGGGGCGCACTCCGCCCCCGCAGTCTTCCTCGCTCCTGAGCGCGGTGCAAGAGCGACGACACGGGATCCACGAGGGACCGGCCGGCCGGTCCGCCCTGTCTGTGCCCCATGCTCTCGCGATCCTTCGTCCTCGGGACGCGCCGGCCCTCTGTCCGAGGCTCGCTCGATGAGAAATCCCTTTGCCGCTCGGCCTGAGAGTAGGATAGGTGGGCCCTTTGGACGAGAGCCTCGACTCGGAGGGCTGACTTTCCTCGGGAGGTAGTGAAGTAGCGCGGCACTGTCCTTGGGAGAGAAGGCTCGCCGCTCGGGCTGGAAGTTGCCCTTTCGATTAGGAGCGAGGATGGAAGCTAGTGACTTTTTGGGACCTTCCTTGAGATTGTTATGCTGGAATTGTTAGCGCTATCTTTGGTTAGAGGAGAGTAGACGCGCTCGGGGTGAAAGTTCGGTAGTTGGGAGTCACCTTGTCCACTGGAGGCGAGGATCGAAAACAGTGGTTTCGGAATATATTTGTTTGGATCGCTTGGCTTGAGTATTGATAATATATTTGGTTACTCCAGTTAAGTTCGAGGAGCCATGTAGGTTTTGGATTGCGGAATTGAACTTCGAGAAGAAGAGGGCTAAGGTTATCTTTAATATCGTTTGGCAGGAGATATTACCATTGTCTTTGGTCACTCGAGAGAAAGAGAGAGAGAGAGAGAGAGAGAGAGAGAGAGAGAGAGCGCTTTCGCTGATCAGGGTGAAAGTACGATCGCGAGACGTTAACCTTTCCACCGGAGGCGACGAATCGAAAACGGCGGTTTGGAGAAAAGACTCGAAGGTTTCTCGAGGTGGCTCGACCAAAGCATCGTTTTCGTTTTTAAATCACTCGAGACGAAACATCGGTGATTTTTCGCTGTGCTAAACATCGAATAAATCCTCCTCTCGAGATCAGTCGGCCTTAAGCGCCCGATTTCTCGAGATCAGACCAAGACGAGGAGAAACGCTTTCCTTCGCGCGGGTTAAGACGAAGAGCCATCGCCTTTCTTGGAATAATCCGGAAGACGCGCCGATGATTTCGTCCAAATAATCCAGACGAAGCGGCCCCATTTTCTGCGAAGTAATCCAGACAAACGCACCGACCTTTTTCGCGGAACGATCCAGGCGGAAGTCCATCGTTTTCCCCATAATAATCCGCGGAAAATACAGGCACTTGACCCGGGTTAGTCGGGACAAGGCATCGTTAATTCATCCGCCGTGATCCTGACGAAGCACCGGCGTTATCTCCAGAGTGATAAAGACCTTCCAAGAAGAGTCAACCGGCGCAGCTTGCAGTCTGATCCAAACGCACGTTCTCGGTTGGTTCATTGGTCGAGGATATTTTCTTGGCGAAGAAAACAAGAATACACCGATACTTGAGCCTCGAGAAACTTTCGAAGCAAAGGCCTTTGTATTTTAAGGGTGGATATTGTTTCGAAGAGTTTTCCGGCACACCTTCAGCTCCGATCCAAACACGCGTCTTGGATTCATCGGTCGGGGGACATCTACTTCGCGAAGAAAACACGAGTACACCGATACTTCGTCCTCGAGAAAGTTTCGAGGCGAGAGCTTTCGTATTTCAAGGGTGTGCATTCTCTCGAAGAACTTCTCGAGGGGTATTTTCGTTAAAGGGATCGCGCATCGACGAGCCGAGTGCTCGTTAACGAGACCCGCTCGCGTGGCATCGCGGCTCGTCTTTCTCGCGAGGCGAATCCTGGATCTCGATTAACCAGCGCCGAAACAAGTTCTCCGGGATCAGTTCTCCGGATCGAGCAAAGTTTCGATAACCAGAACAGCGAGTTGAACGAAGCTCGCCTCCTCGAGGAGAACCGCTTTAATTTGAAATAGTCTACTCGTGGAAGAATCGAGCAGCGTAGAGATATTCCTCGAGGATCGAAGACATCGAAGTTTTGGGACCCTTCCTTATTTCGAGTGTCGCGAAGACTGGAAGTCGTGAAGACTCCGAGGTTCGGCTGCTGAATCGAGCTGATCGTGAAAAATCACGGAAACGCCTGGAAGTGTAAATTTACAAGATACCGATTACACGAAAGAGGGTCTTTATCTTCATCTGCTGTTAAGGATTGACAAAAAAGGATCGAGAGCTTTCCGATCGAAAGGTTGGTACAAAGATGTGTGAGGGATGTGCTTTGGAAATTCGAAAGGAATTAAAGGGATCGTAGAATATCATAGATAAGAGAATGGATATACTATCGACAACGACTTAACACTAGAACTACCAAACCAGTCAAAACGACTGGTCAGTCGTTTCTTTAAAAAATCGTAGTGCTTTATAAGAATGTATTTTTTGAGATTTTCCATGATTTTCATGCAGTATTTGGATCACCATTCTGATTTAATGCAATTTCCTTTACTCCCCCCTTGTTTTTAAAGATGTATGTGGTGTACTAAATATGCCTAGAAAGTAGGTGGTAGTTCTAGTGTTAAAAATCTAAGACTTCCTTGAAAATATAGCTTAAAAGTCGAGGGACAGAATTGAAGATTGGATTAAATATCGTAAAGATTTAACGAAATGTCGGATTGTTTCGCGGATAAGGTGTTATTCATAATTTCTTATTGGCATTTCACCGGTGGCTGCTCGATGGGTCTATAGAAAGTTGGTGAAGAGCCAGGGACTGTATCGTCGTTTTCGTGTAAAACGAGTGATGAAGTACCCGTCTTTTCTTTGCGATCGAGGGTCAACCAGAAAAACGTCGAAATTCTTGGCTAAAAGTTTGGCAAAAAAAGGTGGACAACGAAAGCGCATTAGCGATTCGAAACGCGTTAAGGGACTCGAGAAGTATACATCAGACCGATGAGTAGAATCGACATTCGCGTTTTGTCTTTATCGAAATAGAAACTAAAAAATCCACAATTTCACCAAAAAGGATACACAAGGATTGCATGAAAATACCATTTAGACAGAAATTCTGAAACATTGTTTAACCAATTAATAAAATGAACATGCAAATTCGTATAAGACTTACGTATAAAACATTTATATACTAAGCGCGATGCAAAGTATTTAATAACGTAATAAAAAAAAACATGGGTGTATATGGGAGAGTAAAAGATGGATAGAAACGATACTTATCATTAAACAATTGCACTTTACTGTCCTAGAAACCGAAGGATCATCCGCGGGAAGAAGCACGAAAGTTTGGAATCGCATGCCGCACACGTTCAGCCTCGCGCATCGAGGATCGACCAACAAAAGGGCTCAAGTTCCCGATTAAAAGGTTGGTAACGAAGCGGATAACGAATACACTTCTTTAACTCGAAAGACATTAGAGAAGCCCAAGGACGAAGTTACGCGGACAGTGGAAATGAAAGTGGCATTTAGTCTCGATTCTTGAGAAAAGTTCTCGGAACTTCGAGCCTGAGGCTGAAAGATGGTTCAAATTTGGATGCAGAACGCGTATGGAATATTATTTAACATACCGTTATGCCGGCGCGATAATAATCCCACTTTAAAGCATCCACTTTCGTAATAGCAATTATTATTGCTCCAGTCCATTAGCTTTCATTACACGTAACATTGCATTAATGATCTCACTGATAATGAAAGCGAGGTTCGTGTTTGACGTTAACCCCTGATAAGAGCCGAAGGATTTAAACAGATACTAAAAATATCACCAACGAAATCTATAATAATTCTCCTTCGAGATTTTATTATTGACAAAATAAAAAATAAATAAATATAGAGCAATAAGTAATCGAGATTTTATCATTGATAAAAGAAAAAATAAATAAATATAGACTCAATAAAAAAAGACCAATAGTGAGATAAAGATGACGTGGTACCTTGTATATTTTAAAAATGTCAAATCCTTTCGCAAGTAATACAGTATTTACGATTTCACTCGAAGAATAAGTGGAAAAAATCGATGATCGTGATAAGCTATCTCACGACAGGAGGAAGACGCAGGCTGGAAGTTTATCCGAGAAGCGTCTATCGTTGTTCCACGCCGGAAACAGGAGGAGTGCAAGCCGAAGAAGGGCCGAATCGCGCACCTTTCTTCGAACGTCAACCGGCGAGAAAAACAGCTAAAGTTCTCGGTTAAAGGGTGAGTAGAAGAAAGGATGAGACGCATACTTTGCAAGTTTGAAGACGTTCGCAAAAATGCATTGTCACGCGAATACTGAAACGGACCATAATAATTCATAATTCTGAAATTTAATTTTATGCGCTATTGAAGAGACGATAACTAAGGAGGCTTTTGTGAGCTAAATTACGATTAAAAAATCACCTTGGAAATTTTTATATCGAACATCGATATAATCGCATATAATGTCAAAAGCATATTGACAATTATATTACGGACCATTGCTTTTGGCATTATTATCGTTTATCGATTACATTTGACAAATGCGGATTAGAGGATTGTCATGCGTGACGGATAAGTCGGTGTCGCTTTAGAACTTCAGCAAGCAGTGCTTATACTATATTTCTGTATTTCTTATACTACACTTCTTCGTCGATATCCTTTTCTTTCGAACGAAGAGGTATTGAGACATTTTTACGAATCCTTCAAATTTCGTGCACAATCATGCGCGACGGATACGTCCTTATCGTTTTCGAGCAAGTGTAAAACGCTTCTACACAACTCTCTACTTATATGGCGTTCTTTTAAACGCGAGTATATTGCAATTTTTTTCACAATTCTATTATACAAACTTCGAGTTCGTGCAAAATACTCCTATACAACATCCTGCCAGTGTCCCGTTCTTTTGAACAAAAGGATATCGAAACTTTTTTGCGCATTCCACAAATTTGGTGGATCATCATGCGTGACGGATAAGTGATCTTTGTCCGCAGGCATCGCGGTGAGCACCTGCGCTGGTTTTTGCCCAGTGGAATCAGGACGGAGGATCATAATAAATCAGGATTTTCGACATCGACACCGGGAGCAGCGACTGAAGTACTCCGTGGCTGCCAATACATCCCGGTGAGTGAGAATCGATTCTAATTCCCGATCGCACGCGTTGTGAATTTACACGCCGATTCGAAATCTTAGAATTTTCGAATTTTCACAAAGATCTATGAAAAAAAACATACGACAATTTTTCGAGTGTCTCAAAGAAGTGTTTTTCTTATATTCTACGTAATCGATCAATTATGTCGCGATTTGTTTAATTTTTATAATTAGGAGTGTTTGGCTACTCCTTGCAAACTCTATTGTGGTAATTAATGACCTGCTATACTGTTTTTTTTTTATCGTTAGATTTGTTTTGTGTCTTTTTCGTATCGTTCCCCTTTTCTACTATTGTATTTCTTTGAGCGGTTAAATCTAACTGATCGTTTCATAGTACTTCCACATATTGGTACAAGACCTGGATCTTGGATTAAAGGAATGAGGAACGAAATTTTGTTTGCAATTATTTTAAAATATATATTGACAGCTTTAAACACAGTTTATGTCGTTTAACAAAACGAACACAACGAAACATTCCGTTTACGTATGCTCAACTAATATGGAAGTCTACGTAACTCGATGGATTCACGTAGTATTATTAAATCTCGTCGGAAGAAGCGAGTGTCCCAAGACCTTTGAGCGATGCTGTACACTTGCATCTAAATATTATCCGACGTGCATATCGCCGGGTGGGCGGAGAAAAGTTTGGGGCAAATGTCAGACTAAATCCGGAATGATTAATTTCTGGATATCCGATTCTGCCACGGCCCATATATCACGCGTCATCGATATCCTGCCACAGATCGTGCATCTTCGTCCAATTCTCTTATCGAAAGTGATCGGCAGTTCTTTGACCTCCAAAGGAATAACTTTGTTGAAGGTCGATTTTCATTTAATTCGGATACTTCGTTCGTAGCTTTGGACTTTTTCACGCGTAATGTTAGTTCACTGAAAATGTCGGTTCTTGTACTTTTGTAAATTCGAACAATACCTTAAATTATGGCTAGCTGAAAAATTCCGAAAAATTTATCTAAAATTCCTAAATTTATATTAAGAATGCTTATTCTTTAAGAAATCTATTTTTTTCTTTTAATTCAATTGATATCAACGGTTATGGTATTTTTTTTTAGAGATGTGGGAGAAATATTCGTCGATACGAAATGCGATTGTTCGAGCACAGTGCATCTTAAGGCTTAAGGGGAAAATTGAAGTTGCATCGGTCCGGTATAAAAATTTTCATTCAAGCCGCCTGCTGCGCGAAGAATTCGATCGATGCACTTCGTTGCATTTGATTGCTCGTTAAATATTGAAGGCGGCGCGTTACAGAAACACGCTCGATATGAAATCTGCATCCCTGTTCTCCGCTCTGCGAGAAATTCGAACGATTCGGGGATCGAATTATACGTACTGTACATTTATTCAAATTCTTTGATCGCACGAATGATGAAATTTGCATTAGAAATGTACAAATTTGCATGCAATATTTCCGTTCCGTGATTAATTTACCGAATTTAATATAAGATCCTTTTAATATTCATGCATTTTAAACAGTACGGATAGCGTGTTTTTCCTTTTTTAATTGGCGCGGGATAATATTTTATTCAATCCTTTTATTATATAAATTTTGGATTTCATTTATCCAAGCTTTATTATATAAATTTCAACTTTTCATTTCGTATTAAATACGAGAATTGAGAGTCCAAGCATTTGATTTTCGAGTTTTTTACGGATTAAACGTGAAATTTACGGAATATAAAAAGTAGCACAAAAGCGTTGCACGATTTAAAAAAAAAAAAACGTAGTTCAACTACGCTGCTGTTAAAATATAAGGCTTATTTGATTTTTATGCTCATTACAGTTTGAGAACATCACTTTTTGTTGAAATTCTCTCGATATAAAAATTTGCATTCAAGCCCTCCGCCATGGAAAGGATTCGATCGACCCAGAATAGGGCCTCGTTATCGCACCGATGTACGCTCATCTTTTATCGGAGGTTCAATATTCGCAGCTTTCGTTAAAATTCTCCCTGATTGCTCATATATTTTCGTCGAGCTATATACATACACATACATACACACACACACACACACACACACACACACACACACACACACACACACACACATACATACATACATACATACATACATACATACATACATACATACATACATACATACATACATACATACATACATACATACATACATACATACATACATACATACATACATACATACATACATACATACATACATACATACATACATATATATATATATATATATATATATATATATATATATATATTCATACATATATATACAGACCCATATATATCGAGAATTTCTATTAAAAATTCTTTAACCTTTAAAATCGAAAAATATTTGGTATAGAGCATTCGGTATAAAAAATATTAACGTGCACAAATTACGCGTATAAGAAAAATGTCGAAATTGCTTGATGTTTTATTTTCCTCCATTAGTTTCCTTTCCTCGCATTTTATTGGAATTAGTAAAACTGTACCTCCGGTTAACAAAAAAACGATAGATCGGTTTTTTATGAATAAGCCGTTGGTACTGTGCGTGAATGAAGAACGCGTCCGGAGAACGCGCCGGAAAAATTTAATTTAACGTGGTTTTGAACGAATCACATATTTTCTCCGCGGTCATCGCAGTGCCTTCTGTCGCATATTTCACGCGGTAAGGGCCGCTCTCATTCTTTTCTCAAATTGCTTTCTCGGGTGGTTCATCTTACGAGACCATTTTCTGATCTCGCCGTCTTCAGCTTCGACGTGCCGTCGTTCTCTGACTTTTTTTAACATAAATGTTATTTTACAACGGACGCCTATCAAACATTTATTAACCTATTTCTATTATACAATGCGTAGTCACAGCGTTAAAAAAAGGATTTTTGATAAACATCGTAATTCTTTAGTCATTAATCCATAATAACACATACATCTTTTTTTTTAACTGGATTTGTACCTCAATAAGGAACACCGTACATACGATAAAATCTGTTCACTTTTAAAATCCGTGTAAAATCTCTTATCTTTGTTTCACAATGGCACAGCCATTTTTTTTTTATGTAAAGCTGAGAAGAAAATTTATAAAGGCTATAAGTCGCGGTAAAAGAAAAACCGTTCAACCGTGAAAATCTGCTTAATTTTGAACGAAAGAAAAGAATAAGGCGTGCGCGCTCGAAAAATGGGAGTCGTGCGTGAAAAACGCGGAGGCCTTTCTCTCTTCTCCCCGGTAGGATTAAGAATTACACGCGCGCCAGCGAACTAATTGGCTTAGTTGCCGGCCCGCAGCTCCTCTGGGCCCTCCATCGATTTTATTCCATCCGCATTAATACTCATTATGCCGGAAATCTCGCACCGGTGGCCCTCGACTTCGCATTAGTCCTCATTCCTCGCGATGCGTAGCCCGATCCCTTTTTTTCCGCGGTTGAAAAATCATTTTTCCGCACGAATCGCGCGAAACTCTTGCAACTTAGTTTCATGGATTCAAATTAATCGATCATTGCTTTGAGAGCCGTTAAACGTGTCATATATGTCCACAAAACAGGTTATATTTCAAAACTGTTAAGGAATTAACTAAATTTTTACGAAGATTTGAAGGAATCCTCGAAAGCGTTCAAGTATTACGAGAATTGCCACGTTCCTTTTCGAACTTCGCAGAAATCCACAACACGTCTGATAAGAATCCTGCGCAACAATCTTCTCCAGTTATTACCAAAGTAATCACCGCCATTTATAATCCCTACGTCTACATTATATATTTAACACTAGAACTACCAAAGCAGTCAAAACGACTGGTCAGTCGTTTTGTTACAAAATCTTGATAAAGAAAAAAAAAATATCAAAAAAAATCTTTATAAAAATGCTTTATAAGAATGTATTCCTTGAGACTTTCCACGATTCTCACGCAGTATTTAGATCACCATTTTGATTTACCAAAATTTCCTCTTAATCTCCCCTTTCTTTAAAGACGTACATGGTGTCTTGTCTCTCTAAATACGCCCAGAAAGTGGCTGGTAGTTCTATTGTTAATAAAGATCGTTTCACACGCTTTTTCTACACGTTAACCCCCAAAGCGGACCACCGACTGCCTCCCATTAGTAGTAAGTTGCACAACTTAAGCAACGTGTCTGCGCGATGGAACTCTTCAAAGGCGCCGAGCCCTGAGAGTTCCAAAACTCACTCGCGGCGATGTACGAACGAGGCGATAAGCAACGCCTTCCCTTGTTTCGCACGATGCATAATAGCCGGGAAGCTCGGGAACGTATCGACGCCAGGGAGAACCGATATTACGCGCTCCACTTCGGTGCACCGGACAAAAGCTCGCCTACAGGATAAGGAGGTCGGTCATGGGGATTTTTGAAAAATCCCCCAGGAAAGCGGGCGGAGAACGTGGAGAGGAGCGAATCCAGCGCAGGATAGGAGGAGGAGTGTGGAAACGTCGAATGTCGCTGAGAGGAAAATAAGCGCCGATTGACGAGATATCGTAAGGGCGGGCCTCCAGGAAGAAGGAGTCTCGAGAATCAGCCGCGAGGGCCTCGATTCTCGTAACGCGGGATATACGCACGACACGTGTTGGTTACCAGGGGGTGGAGGGTTGGAGGGAGGTTCGGATCGAGGAGGAAAGCTCTCGGCAAATAAGCCGCGGGAACCCGGAGTCGGCTGAGAATGAAAATGCG
This sequence comes from Ampulex compressa, assembly GCA_038496175.1. NCBI lineage: Eukaryota > Metazoa > Arthropoda > Insecta > Hymenoptera > Ampulicidae > Ampulex > Ampulex compressa. The sequence goes on along the minus strand of JBCFXI010002336.1, from coordinate 573 downwards.
CGTGAGACGCATGGGGAATGGGGGCAAATTGAAGGAACTCGGTGCCTGAAGAACGTCGATGAGCGATCCTCGAGGTCCTAAACTTGTTGGGTGCGAGCGTGAGATATTAAATATTGTAATAGTTGGAGCTAAAGAGGTTGTCGGTGCTTTGGTAAATTACGGAAAAAAAAGATAAGGGGAGTCTGCGTAATAAAACGTAATAGGCATAAGAAAAATAGCGGATAAATATATTCTCTGACTTGCACTTTGCACTCGCAAGATTCTATAGCGACACAGCTCGAAATATAGTAAGAAACTTTTTTTTTCTTTTTTAATTCATTTTTCGCCATCGACTGTTAAGGTCACTTGGCCTAGGACCTACTGTTTAAGGTGGGTTCCGAACCACCAGGTAAGAAACTTTAACGATACTTTTCGATTTAACACTAGAACTACCGAACCAGTCAAAATGACTGGTCGGTCGTTTCTTTAAAAAATCGTAGTGCTCTATAGGGATATATTTTTTTCAGATTTTCCATGATTTTCATGCAGCACTTAGATCACCATTTTGATTTACCCATATTTCCTCCTACTCTC
>JBCFXI010002335.1:0-24785 GCA_038496175.1 Ampulex compressa | reverse complement strand
CTATATATATATATATATATAGATGTGGGAACGGGAAAATAGTCCGGCGTGAGAGGACATTAATATTGCGTAGATTATAAGAGCGTGGACCGACTGGAGAGTGTTTGGGCTACAAGGCGACGACACAAGAGCAATATAGACAGTGCATGGTTTGGTTTTGAGTGACGCCTGGTTTAAAGGAATGCACGTAGCCCAGAGCGTGAGAACATCTATGAACGAGAGGGGGTGCGTGCAGGGATGCTAAGGAGGAAGGGCATGATTTGGAAGAGGGTGAATCTTAAGAGAATATATATGGGGCAGTCGAGGGAGAAGAGTCAGAGAGAACAGTAGGGCAAAGAGTAAAGAGTAAAGAATTACAGAGTAAAGAGTAAAGAGTTAAAGAGTAAGGAGTTAAAGAGTAAAGAGTTAAAGAGTAAAGAATTAAAGAGTAAAGAGTAAAGAGTTACAGAGTAAAGACTAAAGAGTTATAGAGTTAGAGTATAGAGTCGAAGTAGAGAGCAGAGCAGAGTTAGTGTAGAGAAACATATATTGTGTAAATTGTATCTTAATAATAGTAATAAACTATCCATCTGTATCGACAGAAGTCGCTGGCGAAAAAGTACTTGAACCTAACCATCCATACAAAGAATAAAATCTTAATCAATCCCCCACATAGATATATTTGGAAAAATTTGTCTTCTCCGCTAAAACTCCGGAGACGAGTGGGGACAGCTTCCTCTCGCGTGCAGTGAGTACCCAAAAGTTCCTCTGCGCAAGGAGACAGGCCCAAAAGCCTAGATTGCCCTGAAATGCCTAAGAAAACTCCTACAGGATTCAAAGCCGTAGCAGCGTTCCGACACCGATCAAGCAACCCGCGACCGGACCACTTTCCGCTCGTCAACGCGATGCCCGCTGACTCGAGGTAACTATCACTGTTCCGGCCGTAAATACGGAGGGAGGACGTGCTAGACCACAATCAGTTAGCGTAGCGCGCGCCTGAGTAGCACACGTGGGATCGGAGACCCCGGTTTGGCCGGGCGATAACACGGTGGCTCAGGTTAGCGATAGGTTTTCTGAAGCGCACGACGACGTGAATTAAAGGTGCTGGCTTAGCCCCACAGTAGCAGCTCACAGTACCACAAGGCAATGCATAACGTGTAGCAACGATCGACAGGTCGCCTTAATGAGCTGGGCAATCGATCCACACGATGATCGAGTATGGGTACCGTAACAACTACTGCACCGCCTAAAAAACGCAGTAATTCGTCTACCCTGTTCCCCCTTATGCAGGGCACAATAGTGGGAAAATTGAGAATCAACAGGGCACGTCAGTGAGCCGTTTTCACCTCGACCCTCTATGTGGGCCCGTAAGAGTCGCCAGGGATAAATGTCTTATTACGCTTCTACAGCAGTCTCACTTTCTCTTGCACGTATACTGAAGCTACGTTTGTTGTTTGAATATTGAGTATTTACGTTAACGCAGAAGGCGTATAAAATAAATGTAATATAGCGGAGATTCGGATAAATGACTCTAAGATTCTATGGCTATATGTTCTCTATGGAAAAACCGACTACCAGCTTGACTGTTCGACGACGAGTGCCTAGTTCTTGCCACGACTCGAGCTCCTGTGCAGTGATGCCAGGACGTGGGATTTTTTCCCACGTGACAGCATTTGTGCGCATGCGCATGCTGACGTCACAGCTCGACGGCGATTGTTTCCATGGACGTATCTATGTGCAACAGTAGATACGTGTAAGGGGCTCTAATTTCTACCGTATTTCAATTGTCACGGGGGTCTAACGATACCCCATATTTGAGTAAAGTATATACGTTACTGAGAATTTGGTAGGGCGCAAGAGTGGGAAAAATCCCACGTCCTGGCATCACTGCTCCTGTGGTCCCTTCGGTCAAGAAAGAAGGAGTGGGGATATCCCTACCAGTAGCCTTAGAGGGCCCTAAGGTGGGGACTTACGCCCCACCACTTTCCACGTGGTGTGGGTATGCCTACACGTGTACGTACGGTTACAACGTTGCCTACCAGCAACTCGACGCCACTTTTTCGCGAAAATGTACACCGTGGAAACGTGATATTATACAGTACAATTTTAGAACCAAGTAAGGAATTGTAATGAAATTTGGTTTATACGTATTTGTAGACATTGAAGAACACATATTTACAAAAAAAAAGCAAAATTTATTTTTTATGATTTTCTACAGTATGGTAAAGTCTGAAGCAATTCCCAATATGCATAGCAGGTTGATTTGGACATGTTTCACAATAAAATGTTTGCCGCCTTCCACCTGGTGTTTTTCTGTCAGAACGAACAATACAATCCTGTTTTCTTTTTCCCACATTTGGAATATGTAGCTTATTATTCAGTCTATTGTCTGATAAAAATCTAGATGGACGTGTTCGATTTATTAATCATGCATCTTGATAATTTTATCATATTTCGATTTTTTTTTGTGCCATTTTAATAGAAAACTATAGGAAAACACGTGTTTCTTAAAAAATTGCGGTGGGACAAGTTCATTCTCCGTAATCCCTAATAAACTTTCATGTTCCCTCAGAGGAGACAACCGAGTGCAAAGGGTTAAATTATTGATCTCACATCGGGCATGTAATAATAAACATTAATAATTAGTCGCTACTGGTTTTGTGGATACAATTAAAGTAGATGGTAATAAATCTTAAAATCTATTCGCCGCTGGTCTTGCGGATACGATTGAATAGATGTTAATAAATTCATATATAGGCGATCGTGAAAAAGATTCGGGCCATGTGTAACTTCTCGGTCTAGTTACCCATGACCTGAATTTTTTTCACGATCGTCTACATATGAATTTATTAATGTCTATTCAATCGTATCCACAAGACCAGTGGCGAATAGATTTGAATATTCATTAACGTCCACTTTAATCGTATCCACACGACCAGAGGTGATTAATTGTTAATATTTATTATTACATGCCCGATGTAAGATCACTAATTTAATTTACATTCTCATTTTTATGACCCCGGGCAAGTTCCTTGAAATATGGGAACAAATATACATATATAGAGTATAATGCATTTAACTTGGCAAGTGACTTTTGTGGCACGCGGTATGTGCAATGATCCCCAGCCAGTGTCCTTCTCGTAGCGCAGACGCATTCGGTTATAATGCCAGGATCCCAGTATCCTGCGGCTTTCCTTATAGTTATAACAGAATATTCCCGTTCGCCCGACGCAAGCCCATTCTGCGGCATTTCCTCGTGACGATCCTGCTATTATCCTGTCCATAAACGTGTCCAGAACGGCCGTTACGCCGCGGAATCCAGAGAGAAACGGCGATGTAGTTACTTCCGTTCGTATAACACCGAATAGTCACGCACCTGTCGTCGGCGAGCAATAATGGCGAAGGTTAATGGCGTTTAACCGAGATCTTGATCATTTCGTGAGTCTTTGGCCAACGACAAGGAGGGAACCTTCGTTAATCCTCTCAGTATCTCACAATTTTTCCGTCCACCGTAATAGAAGTACCTTGGAAAATCTGCACGATGGAAAAGGGAATTGTGACGGACATTTTAACACCGAGTTTTATAGAATATCGTAGAATCTTACATAATATCGTACCATGGGTAATGCAGCCGGCGCTCTTGAAGTGACACGTGAGACTTTGATCTGCGTGAACCGATTATTCCGTAATGTAATGAATTTCTTGCGAAGTTCCTTGAAGACTATGCCTCTATATTTACGCTTTAAAGGGCGAGATCCGGGTAAAAGGAAGAGATTTAAAAAATCTCGAATCTTCCTTGTAATTTAAAAATCCCCAGGCCTTATCTAAGGGCTAATCGAGCTTGACGGGGAGGATTTGGTATTCTCGATAAAACTTTATTTTTTATGCCGACCCCACGACGAGGAATGAAAGGCAGAACTGGAAGATTTCTCGGCGCATTATGCCGTTCAGATAATTATCTTACCGTCAAAATTAAGACCTTGGAACTTTGATACAGTAACAGCGATTTGTTTAATCCCACAAAAACTTTCTACCCCGACTCGTAAAACTTTGGGAGAATGGTACCCCTGGGAAATGCCCCTTAGGAGGATAATGATCGAGTCATTAGTTCCGTGGAAAATTTCAGTGAATGCATACACCTTTTCTCAAACGTCTGGGAATATTTATTATAATTTCGTAAGTAGTTAAAAGGGCGAGTGAAATTATTTACGTATTTCCAGCAAGGCGGTGTTTTCTTTCTCATACTTCATATACTCAATAATATATATAAAGAAAAACGTGCGGAATAATTTGTTTGACACTCACAGGGCACTTTATATCAATGTTACGGTTCGAAATACATGCCAGAGAATTAATGAAGTTTTTTTAAAGGCACACTCTTAATAGAGGAAAATAGATAAGTAATCAGGAGTTTGATTCATTTACCTGCAGATTTATGGTAAAGCATTGATAACGAGGAGAATGTCGAGTTGTACTCTTCGTACGATCGTAAAACGTACGTCTTGACCTAGATAATAATGGATCGATTACAGTCACTGTATCGAGAATATCGAATTTTGATAATGAAAAATTCGAGTCGATTGTCAGTTTTTCAACCGATAAAGAGCGTATCATACTTACTTTCAAAATGACGGGTTTCAATTTACTCCCAACGCGCTTTTATTCCCTCGAAAGTATTATTTTCTCCGGAGGATCGGTAACTAATTAAAAGTTCGATCCGACTGGATTCAGTGACGAACTAGCAAGAGATGACAGTTTCCTTTATCTGGACTTAATTCACCACTAAACTCGTATTATTATTCATTATACGACCCTAGAGTGGAATCTAAACCGCTTCGTGAAACCCAAAACCTTTGGAAATGTTCTGAATTACTAAATAGTTCTCTCGCATCGTCACCGAGTAAAGGAAGCTATTCCAGGTGCGGCAACACTTTGATTGTTGAGGAACGCCGAGGAAAGTCAATTCACGAAGGTTATCACATTTTAAATAGCTTCGATTCCAGTAAGGCTTAGTAGTTATTTTAAATTAGACGTGAATTATAATGACATCGATTTAGATAAAGAAGATAGTACTTTGAAACGCTGATTCTTTCCTTTTTGTGAACTCAACATTTTTCTTTGTTTCCCAAATGATCTTTGAAGACAGTATGATTTCGCAGACCATGCAAAAGAATCGTTTCCACCGATCTTGTTTGCTGAACGTAATAAATGAAAACATTACGACAAACGTTCTAAGGGAAGTAAATCAAATCTATTGGGAAATGAACTTTTAATGAGAACACATATATTTAAGATATCTAAGGCAAGTGCTGTAACCATTTCAACTGGTATGTCACGTTGAAAGTGACAATTTGATATACAACCAATACAGGTTGAAATGCAACAGCATTTACAAAACATCGAGTCCAAAGCATTCAATAGTGATAAATTTATATTTTCGGAGATGTATTAGTTTGTAACAAAAGTTTCATCCATTCTATCGTATAAAGAAATAATAGGTGCACAACATATTTGATTCGTATTATTTTGTCAAATTATGCATACAGCCAGAAGACGACTGAAGGATAAAGACTGCAACATTCGACAGATTAAGTCTCATGTTCGTATAAACAATGTCGGATACAGGAGCAGTGTGCAGATAGCGGAAGACACGTTTGGGAGTGTCTATCTACGTGAGTTACATAGTTCTTTTATACGATCATATTCATCTTTCGTATATTCCATTTTCCCCTCAATTACCTAAGCAATTTTGAAAGGCAGTGTCATCTTTCTCGAAGGAGCGTCGCGTAGGATCTTCGAAAGATCCGACCGATTATCAGGTGCGATTAAAGCCATCCGTCGGACCTCTATCGAGGTGGAGTAATTAGGGCTCTGGAATTCGTGGAACGAGCAAGCGGATTACTCCTTCTAAGCTACTCGGAGCAAGTACGAAAGACAAACGCGATTCCGATCACCGAGCACCGCGAGTCGTAGAACTTTTTGCCGGTGAGGGATTCTTTAAAACTTTCCTTGGCAATCGGATTGTACCTTTTGGCGCGGGCTGCGTCGATTTATTTTTGTCATACCCTCACTCGCGAGATTTCCAATACAAAACTGTAAACACGACAGTTACACGTGTGTGGATAATGATCGTAAAAAAATTTTTTGCAAAAGGAATTTTTTTAAATGAGTTAGTGATATCAATTCGAGAACAATGTTTGGTAGATTTTTTAAAAGCTATTAACGTGGGTTGCTTGTAAAAGGACTACGTAGAACTTAATCTGGATTTGCGTTTGCCAAACTCACAATTAACACTTATATATTTATTGTGTAAAACAATGCTAAAATAAATTCCTGACAGAGAGAACGTTTTTGCCTCTAATTCGAATATCAATTTATAATCATTTCAGCTACATTAATAATAATAAATTATATTCACCGATTAGTTACTGTTAAATATATTAAGGAAACTAAAAGTTAAATATATAAATTAAAAGGAACTAAATGAGCGTATATGCTCATCGTTTAAATCTGTAGCGGCGTAGTTTGACTAGATTGAAATATATCTCGGTTCTATTTATAAAATTATGTTCTTTTCCAAGTTTTGCACACTGGAGTACCGTTGGAAATCGCCAGGTTATTCTTAGAGCAGAATAATTCCCCGAATATACGGTTAGCACGATTAATGGCGGTAATCGTTTGCCTCGCGACGATCTCCGCGAGCAATGCGCCCTTAATGAGCCCAACTTCGTTTACCTTGCCTTTCTGGCTAACCCTTCGCCCTTAATTTTGCTCTGGAGCCAAAACGAGGCACCGTCGAAAGTGACCACCCTGATCAAAGCCCAATCTCGATGAACATCCAAGCATAAATTCAAGTGGTTGACTGCATTCGCTGGTTATTCGCCACGGTTGACTCACTCTAATCCGACGATCCCTCACTATTCGCCTCGCGTTTGACGGTAAATAGCAAATTGCACCGCGATAACTACCAGTTTTCAATTGATGAAAGTACAGCTTGGGCTGTTTTAACCCTTTACAACCGTGGGTGATTTCAAAGTATCGCTTTGTCTACCTGCTTTGTTGTAAATTTAGCTACTGTTTCTTTTTAGATTCCTGATCCAGAAGTTCGATTTTTGGACTCTGAGTGTCGACTTCTTCGATCGAAACAATCGCTGTTGGAGGAAACCTTTCCGCATATTGCATGATTTTTATTTGCTTCGGAGATACAAGATTTAAATATCTGTCGAACATAATAGTCAATCCACAGTCTACGCTGATAATATTTATTGGAACACACGCAAACACACACACACAGCTTCAATTTGCATTATTTATTTTCATTTAGAATTTTAACATGAATCCTGAAGGTCATTTAATCTAAAACTTGTTTTTATATATTTCACTTTTAAGCTGTATTAATAGCGTGCACATCCACGATAAACTCACGCATATCCATGTCACATAGAAAATGGTCTAAGAGTCAACAGCTATAATCTCTACTTTCTACCTAAAAGTCCAAGTCTCTGTTGCAGAACAAGTAACTTCGTCGTAGTTTAGTAGTCGTAAGTACGCCGTCCCACGAAACGCGTTAGAAATCCGCTCACGAGTCGTAATTTTCGCGATGGGTATGGAATAAAAGCCGTAATTGAAACCGACGAGTATGAGCTCACGTGGGTATGAGCGGCGTCAGGTTGCAATTTCATGTGACAGGCACGGTTAAACTCGCGGGCACGACATAATTACCGAAGTTGCCAACATCGTCGTTGCATAGCCGGTCCCGTGGAAGACAATGCCCGGCTGTTTCCCTTACGACTTCCGGCTCGTTCCGGTTACGAGCTTCGATCCCATACCCGACATCCACCGTATCACGACCCTTTGAGTCTCCACCGGATTAATGTCGGATTTGCCACAAGGTTCTCGATAATCGCTACATAACACTATATTTCTATGGGAAATCGATATATTCTTTTTATATCGATGCTAGGAATTATGCTGTTCGTTTATACATTTTTTTTTTCTTCGGGAAGACAGTTAATTAATGGTCATTAAGGATTATTAATCTATATTAAGGCGGTTAACATTTTGTTCGGTGTGTATTAATCCATTACATGTCAAAGCCAAGTGCAAACTTAAAAAATTCAATAATTAGTTCGTTTCCTACAGTGAGCTAATTAGGGAACAAATATTTGTATTGAGCTTGTAACTTTTATACATTTGGGTACAACGAACAGAAGTAAAAGTTCCACTGCTCGGTGGGAAATAAATAAAAAACAAGCGTTCCAAAAAAAGGGGACAAAGGTAAATAGTGGATTAATGCATTTTGTGGACATATTTGTGTATACTGTGCATATCCTTAAAGAGAAGGAAGGCTAAAAGGATATATCATTAAATCAACAGAATGATTACCATTTTCAGGTAAAATCATGGAAAATCTGGAAAACTGCCACCCTACGAAGTACAGCTTTCGCTTGTACTTCGACAAAGTACATTTTTTTATTCTACGGCTAACGCATTGAAATTTCTATATAATTTGGGTTACAAAGGGGTTAAATACCATGATATATTTAATATGCTAAACTCGTTTTTCCATAATGTAAAAATTACTGAGCTGATCGTTCAAAAACTTTGCATGTTCGCCGCGTATGAAAATCAATGTATGCATCTTTTATTGGTGTATTGTCTGACTTTGTAGAGGGTACTGGAAGTTGGCGATAGCACGAAGGTACGTATTTAAATGCAAAACACTTTAGACGCTGATAAATTGTTCGCGGTTTGTGATATTCAAATGGATGGACCTTGCGGTAACAGTTTCGAGGAGTACGCGCTCATGGAAGGCAGATGTATGAATATGCGATCTTCCGCATGCTAATACTATCAAACGTTCATCATGCCGGACTCAATTGGACGCTGGAAATCAAAGCATTCCGCGATAATGAAATGTCGCCGGATAATTTGAATTTAATCAGGGCGCGCGCGCGCACGCGCACACACGCACACACTCATATATAGATGGAAACATACACACATACGTGTCGGTTATTTTCGCCACAAAATCCTCGAATTTATATTCCTGTCTTATAGGCGGTAAAGCTAACTTCGTCAAAAGCGAAGTAGGGCAAGGTTTTATGCGTTTTCGTGTAAAAATTCCAAGACGAATGCCATATATAAGCCTGGTTTTTATGAATATCAGGAAGACGCAAAAAGATCTTCAAATAAATAAGAAATAACCTCTGGAAACGTTTCAGGAATAACTTACTTTCTCTGTCTCCCTTTTTCTATCTCACTCTTGAAGCATGCCAGAAACAGAGCCTGAAAATGTTTCTAGATGGATTTTTTCCAAAACAAGAATATCAAAATATCTGAAATCCCAACAATCCGACGACCAGAATAATCGCCCTCAATACAAATAAAATATGACGATATCGATCTAACGACTTTTGCAATCAAAATTAAAATAAACGAGAAAATACAAAATACCTTAAAATAAACGAATTGAAGTAAACTAAATTACATTCAGAATATATTTTATAACGCCAAACATCGGATAAATGATAAAATCGCGGGATGCGTACAACAAGAAATGCGCTCGATGAAGGTCCAGTGTATCGAATAACCGCGTATGATTTCGTATCTATATACCGGCCGAGAGAATATTTCCCATTCCATCGGTATTCTCATCCGCGCTTAAGGGTGGAGAAACGAAACTCCGCGATCGGGGCTTTTTATGGAGTTATCCGAAATTCGATGAGCGAGTTAAGAAGTTACCCTCAAAAAAGAGGGTAAAAAGAGAGACAGAGAGAGGGGGTGCTGGAAAATGCGGCAACGTACTCGGCGTATCGATCGAATTACGGGACGTCACTCCGGTTTTAGCATACCAAAGTGGAGCGCCGCTAAGGGCTGGTAAAATACCCAGCCGTATCTTTTTCAGTAAACAGGCTGGCGTTATAAAACAGGCGACGAAGTGCGGGAGGAAAGGCGGGAATCTCGATGGCGAGGTGGCGTAAAACAAGGCCGTGGACGCATCGAGAGGACGTTCCAGCCTCGAGCATCTTGCGCCTTGTCTCGAGGAATATTGTAAGAAGGAGATTGATGGATTTTTTATGTCCCCGGATGAAATGCAGGCGGATCGTAAAACTCGCGAGAATTCTTTGGGAAGCGCTAAATGACGGAGGTTCGGAGATAACGGACCACGGCGGATGTTTTTGGTGGATCTAACTACGGTACTAACGGTACTATAGGCGCACAACTCGTCGCTGGGAGATTCGGTGTGCGGATATCAATGTGAGAGATTGGAAGAGAAACTACGACGCTTTCCGGGAGTATAACAAAAGTTAAGGCACTAGCGGGAGCGAGACTTCGAGGATCGGAGGAAACGTGAGCGAAACTTTCGAGACTAGATGGACGGTGCAGGATTAGGCAAAGCTACGCTTGTTTTCCAAGCTTGATAACACACGGAGAGCCACGTTACTTTAAATTCGTGAATATCATATTGGCGAAGAAATGGGGGAGATTTTGGTAAGAATCCTAGATAAATCCTGTTTGAGTAGCGCAAAGCCGTTGCGCAAATAGTCAAACAAACGACGAGATAAGAACTGCCAAAGCCCGAAGCGTGCAATCCTTGGATCAGGGCAAACCGAGTATCCAATTAAACCGCTCAGCAAAGTGTACGTTATGGGAAGCTTCTTAAATCGTGTATAATGTCGCTATCGTTGTCATATTACAAGCTGCTTCGTAATTCCCGCAGGCAAGATAACCAAAATCGTAACTTTCTATGTTCGTAAATCGGTGGAAATAGTCGTGGGGCAAATCAACGAAATTAATCTGAGGTTCTAAGTACGAGGAACGAAAAATACTCTCATAGTACATTCTATTGTAGTAAAAGGTTAAACATGTAAAAGCACGTTAAAATCAAATCTGTTAAAAAAAAGCTTAAGGGAGGAAATGCAACGGTTCAAAAATGCATTTTCTTTCTTTGCATAAAACGTTAGTACAACTATCCAAGAATATGATCCCAAAGTTTCAAAATGAATTTCGAAGAATTAAGGATATTACAGCGGCCGAGAATCACGCAGCCGTCGAGTTGCAAATTCCTTAAATTTTATTATTATATCACCTGTTTTATAATGCTCGAAAATAAGACGAAAGAATGGTTTAGAATTCCCAAAAGCGAGTGTATTGGCCACATCGAGAAGAGAACAAGAACTCGGCTTCCAAATGTAAAGAAAGCACATAAGCTCAGTGGAAAGGGTAGATTAACGGATACTTTGATACAAAAACTGACCACTTACTACGGCTTAGCTATTCAAAGAAAGATGGAGAGTGTTAAAGACATGAAAAACAATATTATGGTCACGTTTTACTATTTGTGTTCTACGAACGAAAATCCACAGCATGAATACTGCCCGAAAAGCGAAGACAGCTGGTGCAAGTGGTAGACATGTAGAGCAATTGCAGGAAATTTGGATTTGTTTGAGCACCCTCCATCATTTAATTTAACAGTGCAGAAACATATTCTTCCAATTTATGAAGATGTATCCAAGAATGAATTACTCCAGAGATGCTTAAGCAGTTATACGCAGAATGCGAATGAAAGATTGAAATCTCGATTCTGGATTAAAAACAGTTGAAATAGCATCGTATGTTTTTATTGGACTATTCAATGAAGGATATATGATACTTCCATTTTACAAAGTACGCAGGAGTTAAAAATAATTATTGAAAGTCAGTGTAAAATGTACGATGATAAGATCAGCAGGCACCGCTTGATTCGACAAAGTTGACGCAGCGCTTTATCCACCAAATCGAGCAAAATGAGTTGTACGAGCAAGCTGAAGGGCTATTGCATGGTCCTGGAATCGATGATTAGTCGGTATGATATAGATATCATACACTTTTCACTTCTCAAATCTTCAAACGCGTTTTTTCCAAATATGCATTTCTAAAATTGATGTAAACTCTCACTTGAAAACTATTCAACGTATTTCAATAAAACTTCAACGTTGAAATACGAATTTTTCTGTTCAAAGGTGCATAACTCTTCCAATTTTCAACTGTTTTTCGTTTTCTTAGGTTCATATAGAAACTACGGATATTAGTAGTAAGAATTTTTTTAATCCGTTAAATTTAGACAAATATAACGGAGTGGAGAACTCACGCCAATTCGCAATCCACGCGCGGATCTGCCAGAAAAACGTGATGATATCTCAGCCATTTTTTTTATCATGCAATAAAAAAATATATTTTATTAGTGTAAGATATGTATAACTGACCACTAAACTTTAAAAAAATTAAATAGTAGTCGATCTTCTCTAAAAAAATTCTTGAACATCATGTATTTTTTAAGCTTCTGTACGTATTTCTCCCCTTAAGCCCAGATGTCAAATTTTACAGTTTGTGATATATGTAGAACAATATGTATTAATGAGAAACGATCCCGGAGGGGTCCCCAAAAATGTAGTATAAACTTGTTTATTAAAATGATTGATTAGTTTCCAATGAATTGTCAATAGTAAAACTAGAAGTTGGATAGAAAAAGACACGGCATACTTCTGTGCGGTTCTAATGTTATCTGCTCTTTACGACTCTTTCTAATAATAATATTATTTTTCGTATAACATAATGCCTAAGGGACATTATTTTTATATACAACATGTTAAATCGTTGCCGTGCTTCGTCACCGTATTTACGCACCCCCCTCCACTGCATGCAGCACGAGGACCGTTCCTGCCTTAGGTAAACACTTGCGCCATCGTGTAAAATTTTCGCGCACCACAAATGTATGCACATATGTGATGTGTGAATTGTATGCGTGTCATGTGAAGATCGCGACAGACGTTTGTTTACTGGTTGCTAGGGGACGAAGGTTGCTAAGGCGAAAAAAACGATTCTGTATATTCATATTTATAATTCAACGTATTTGTTGCTGCTTCTTGTTTTTAATAAGTCCATATACGTATTTACCTCATCTTTTAAAAAAATGAGGTTAAGATATAATAATTCTCATGCTGTAACATAAGCGACGCAAAGTTGAAGGAAGTGTGTCATCGAAAAGTGGAGCAATTTTTCAAAGCAATGACACGCTAAGTGTTTTGATTACTTTGAAAGTTTACATTTTGCGTATTGTTGAAATGTTACTACTGCAGTTCTTAACATTACAAGTACGGTGAAAAAATCCAAGTGGAAAAAAGAAAGTGCGAGTAAACTTTCACTGGAGCTTCGACCGGTAAATATTTGGCAAAGCTGAGCCAATACTACACGTCCTAATTAATGATATTGGAAATCGGTAGTGTCGCTCCGTCAACCACGAAATTGAGACAGGTGAGGCACGAAGACGGTCACGCGGTGTCCGACGACGAGAAAATAAAATAGGCCAGGGTACTCCATTAACCTGATTACCGTGACGAAAGTAGCGACCATATCTGAGCTTTCGGCTTATGCGCGACTGCTAAATGTAGGCGCGGCCTACATTCCGTCCGGTTGTAGAAGGCTTTTCGAACGATAATTATAGGCTGTTTTATTAAAAGCCACGAGAACTTTACCAGTGGTCGATCTTTTGCAAAGTTTAACACGTTAAAAACACGTTGGACAGGAATAGACACGTTAATGATACAGAAATAGACGGTTTAAGTAGAAACACAAACTTCTTGAATCTTGAAGACCAGTCATTATAATTTAAATGCAAATCAACGACAATATTTTGGCGTTAATACATTGCGTACGGATAACAAGAATTGCTGTGGCCAATCGCAAGAATTCTCGTATTTGCGTTGTTGCCATTCGAAGGCCATAGACATAGTTTGTCACTGGATAAAGCTAGCAATAAAACCACTGGTCCGCTATATATTAAGTTTCAAATTTTTTTTAAATCTGTCAGATAGCTATCTTGTAACAATAAAAATTTTAACCCGTTTTAAATTTTATTATACACACAACCTTCCGCCCGAATCGTACAAATCTGAGAATATTAACATATTTTCCTTTGTTGCCGTATATTATTGCTTTGCATTATTACACAAGACAAATTGACCAAAGAACGAGAAATCGCGATATCCAAGAACGTTAATTCGCTACTTCTTCAGCCGTACGAAAAACTACTTGATGACGCACGCGACTATTCTCCATGCCCACCTTCCGGACGAATCCCCCCTCGAACTACATAACGTTTTTCCCGCACGTATTCGACAAGAAAGACTAAAACTCACCATGACGAGTGCGCAGGCTGGGACGGTATCGAAGGCAGGGCGCCGGGAGGTAGTGACCTTCTGATCGGTTGGCAGCAAGCCGTCGTTCTACCAGCCTCCGGGCAGCACGCCTGTGCATTCCCGCAGGCGTGTCTACCGACATTCCCGGAGGTAAACTCGACGGTGGAGGCGCGCACCTTGGGCCTCAAAAGCGGCGACGTGGAGAAACCATCCCTCTGATTCGAAGCAGAGCTGCCAGAACTACTGGAGCCAGGACTACCGCCGAGTCTTCCAGGCGAGGCGTAGGCAAAGCCGCGGAAGCGAAAGTGCGGCTGGTGATAGGGATAGCCGGCCGGCGGTGGTAGCCGATAGTGATGATGGAAGCCCAGGTCTCGTCTCATGTAAGGATCACCCGGGTCGTTGGCGGGCACGTAGCGGTCGGTGGGCGTGTGTGCAGCCGGTGGAACGTATCTATCGACGTATCGTTCCGGGTAGAGGACCTCTGGCGGTGGCTGAGGGACGTACCGTTCAACCGGCGTGTGTGCCGCGGGTGGAACGTAGCCAGGGGCGTAGCCACGTTCCGTTGCTGTGCTGCCGGTTATACGACCGACGAAGCGATCCTTTGGCAGAGAAAGATACTTGTCCTGGCTGCGAGCCGGAGAGTATCGGTCGGTGGGCGCGTGAAAGCGATCGGAGGAATTACCGGAGGCGAAACGATCCGGGGTATTTGAGGAAGCGGAGAATCTGTCGTACCTCTCGCTGGAAATCCTCTCGAGCTGATGCTCGGCAGAGTATCGTTCAGCGTAGCCTTGGCTGGGTTTGGAGACCTGCAGGTACTTGTCGGTCTTCGTTGCCTGGTATCCCGATCTGAGGCCGCTGGTGGAAGCTTCTGGAGTGGGCGAAACGCTAGTGAAACGATCTGCCGAGCAGGAGGGCGAGGAAGATGAGGATTGTGCCGTTGTGAAATGATACTTGTCGTTCTTAGTCCCTTGATAACCGGGCCTGAGTCCGCAGCTCGATACTTCCGGAGTCGGCGAGACAGAAATGAAACGATCGCCGGAGCAAGAGGGCGAAGAAGATGACGACTGTGCGGTAGAGAGATGATACTTGTCGTTCTTCGTCCCTTGATATCCAGACCTGAGTCCGCAGCTCGAAGCTTCCGGAGTCGGCGAGACGCTGGTGAAACGTTCGCCGGGGCAGGAGGAAGGGGAGGAGGAAGACTGGGCAGTACCGGTAAAGTGGTACTTGTCGTTCTTCGTCCCTTGGTATCCAGGTCTGAGGCCGCAGCTCGAAGCTTCTGGAGTTGGCGAGACGGAAGTAAAACGATCACCGGAACAAGAGGAGGAAGAGGACGAGGACTGAGCCGCGCTGGTGGTGTAGTGATATCTAGGTGCTCCAGCCTCGGAGGAGGAGGGAGAGGATGACGTTGCGGCGAGCAGACGTTCGGTGGATGATCCAGAAACGACGTATCGAGGCGTCTCCGTAAGCCTTCCATCGTGACCAGGTGAGGAACCGGCCAGGTACCTCTCTCCTGAGAACCTCTCGTTGCTGCGGCCACAACGTTGAATCTCGGCGAATCTCTCGTTACCGTATCGCGTCTGAGCACCTTCCTGGAAACCCGCGTACCTAGAATAAGTCTCCGTAGGTGCCGGAGAACTGCTCGATCTCTCCGAGTACTTCTGACAGACCGTCTCGACGCTCCTGTCGGCGTACACCCGCCTGGTATCTCCACCGGAGGAAGCGGCTTGAAGACTCCTCTCCGCCGTGGCGTATCTCTGATGATGACTTTCCTCTGGATTCGGCGAGACGCTCGAGAGGAACCTTTCCCCGGCGTTGGGCGAGACATAACGATCGTGATGAACACTCGAAGGAGTTTCCTGTTGGCGATGATACTGCTCTCTAATCGGCGAATCCTCGAGGTACCTCTCCTTACCCGCGAATCTCTCTGGCACGGGTGCATGTATTGGCGAAGAGGACAGTAATCTGTCGGCGGCGATGGGCCCGTATCTCGAAGGCTCCTTGGCGTAGCCTCGATCGCCGCTCTGTACACCGGATTGGAGACTTCCCAGCACCGGCGAAGATCCCGAGAGCAAACGGTCGCCGGTGATTCCAGGGTAACGTTGCTGATGATCCTTGGATTCGTGCAATCCGGACGCTTGCTGCTGACCCGCCAGCAATCGCTCCGCGGAGGAGAACTTTGCCGGCATCGGTGATGCCGGTGCTGTACCACCGCCATATCTGGCGCCCGGAGAACCGGGGGGTAGAAGCCTGTCAGAAGGAGGATAACCAGCCAGGCTCTGGCTCGAGGAGTACTTCTCGCTCGGGGTGGGAGAGAGCGGTGGCGGTGGCACGAACCGATCGTTGGCCGGCGCCGGTGATGGTGGTGAGGGAAAGGTCTCCGACGAGAACGGGCTCGTCGTGCAGCCGGTGACGTTGCCGTTCGCGTAGTCGCCGGATGTCTCGTTGCTTCCTGCATGGTGGAACCGCAGCTCGGTGCTGGCGACCTGCTGGAAACGATCGCCCGGTGTTTCGTTGTTTCCTGCATGGTGGAAACGGAGCTCGGTGCTGGTGACCTGCTGGAAACGATCGCCGGCGGACTCGTTGTTTCCCCCATGATGGAAGCGGTGCTCGGTGTTGGTGACCTGCTGGAAACGATCGCCGGAGGACTCGTTGTTTCCCGCATGGTGGAAACGATGCTCGGTATTGGTGACCTGCTGGAAACGATCGCCGGTTGACAGGGACAGTCTCTGTTCACCGTGGAGGGCACTGAGCTCGTTGAAGCGGGCGAATCTGTCGGCCAGGACGCTCTGCGAGAGATTCTGTCCGGCAGCACTTCTTCCGGAAGAGGTGTACTGATGATGAAGGTGCTGGGGGAATCTCTCCTGGGCTTGATAATGACCGAATCGCTCGCAGCCGGATTGTTGGGCTCTCGAGTCCGAGGCGGACTTTGGGAATTCCTCCGTAGAAGACTTCTCCGTGGACTTGTCGTGACGATTGATAACCGGCATTCGTTCTCGTGCGCCTCCATAATCGACGTGCTCGTTGCTCTGGGACTGCTGCTCGGTTTGGTATCGATCCTGGCTCGAGGGATTCGAGGTGTTCCCGGTGGATCGAGGATCTGATTGCTGTTGTTGTTGTTGTTGCTGCTCTTTGAAGCAGTCCGGAGGATTGCCGGAACCGATCTGGGTGCCCACGTTCCCGGAAGACGAGACGGTTGAGCCTGATATCGGGGATGGCGAGGGCCCGTACTGAGAGATCGGGTGCTGGTGCAGTAGGAGACGTTCTCTTCGGCCATAGTCGTCGTCCGTCGGCATCCTGGTGGCCCGGGGCCCGCTGTCAGGACATCTGGAAGAGACCATGAACGTTGGAAATTTGATACTACTGCAGTTTATCTAAAAGACATGCCAAAATCTGTTTTAACCCTTTTAGTGCTGGACGACGATATATCGTCATTCGCAACACTTGCGAGAAGTACCAGCGACGATATATCGTTGTGTATCAAATAGCGCCTTACTATTCACATTGCGAGAGAACTTCATCTGATAATAAATTTATAAAACTATTGGCATTACTTTATTCTCAATTTTGTTCCGTAAAACGTTGCTTTTTGAATGATGTAAATATCATTTATTGTTTGGTTTTTATGAGTTTTATTCGAATCCTTTGTAAATACGTTCGACTATCCTCGCACAGGCATCGGTTTTGCGCACCAAAAGGGTTGAACATTTTTTACCGATAGCTTTTGTTCGAATGTTCGTAAATTCGATAATGAAAGTACTTTGGTAGAATTTCATTATTTTTATTATAAAACTTAAAGATATTTCGTTGATTTGATTTCTGGAGCAGTAAAGTTTCGTGCATTTTGAACAAAGAACGATCATTGGGTTTTTTTTCGTAAAGCAAATCTTGCGCCAAGCCTGCGTTTGATTTACGTGGTTATTTGCGATTACGTGCAAATAAACGACATACGATTTATATATTAATGATTTGTTTATTATCACATTACATATCTTATATTCTTTATTATATATAATTAACGTTCCATTCGTTGTTCACAAATAACCAATTAAATCTGAACTCTGTCAGCTATAACTTCACGAACTTTCTGCCCGACTTTTATAATCCTGTCGTTAAAGTGACACTCGGGTTTTCATAAGGTGCTCCACTTTGGGTGGGTGCTCGGTGAAGAATCCACTTTGCCGATTTCATTAACCATTTTCGATCGAAGAAAGCGAGGCACATGGAGATTCCGGACAATCCTTGGATTTGCTAGGTACTAGCTATTCCGGTGATGTACTTCGAATTACGATAATGCAAAATGCTATACGCTATACAAGGATTTAATTTTTTTACCTACGAAATATTTCAAAAATGTCAAAAAATTCAGGTCAAGTAAAGATATTTTTGGATTGTCCTCAAAGTGGCCTACATTTAAGGAAATACCAAATATTTTGTGAAATTAATGCAAATATCATCTCAATACTGCGTGTTTTATAAAGAATAGGGATGCTTCTTGAATATTTATTCAGATATATTCTGCATAGAGAATTTATAACAACAAACAAAACAACTCTTTCAGAAACGCGTAAATGTAGAACTTTAACGGATCGTTAACGCTAGAACTATCGATAAAGTCGGAATGATCCTTTCTTAGAAAAAGTGCATAATTTTCTTCTTTGTGATGGCATTATTCTTTGCCTACGATTCTTCGTGATGCCATTACAGCACGCGGATCATTATATTGGTTTTCTTTATATCGTTTCTTTTCTCCCTTTTTTTTCTTTGCCAAGCGACAGCTCCATCGAGCAAGCTATGAAATTCACACGGTGCAACTTTTGCGCGAACGTGTATTTGTGTTGTGCTGGAATTTCTAGAATATTTTAATACGTCTGATAAATGGCCGATAGTTTTGACGTTAAGAAAAAGCAAGGCCCCTGACTATTCGATTAATGGGATCTCTTTTTCTTCCATCTTCACGGCGCAATTATGCGATATTCGTCGCGACAAATTGGACGTGCCATAACGATAAAATGCCTCCGCTCGAGCGCCGGATACGGATTGCTCGTTACGCGACGTTAAAACCCAAGCCCGTATAATCGATTGCAAATTAATTGGGGCCATGCTCGTGAGCGTTTCGCCACGAGCAAACGTGTCCGTACGAGTGACGCATGCGGTCGCGCTTAACCGCTATCAGGGACGCTGCGAATCATTGCGAAATAAAACGATTTCATCGATCACCGCTTAATCTGGTTGAAGCACCGATCGACGAGTTATCTTTCTTCTACCAAAGGTGGATCAGGTATTCCGTACTCAAGGAACATCAGGTGCAACAAGAAACAGGAACGACACGTGAATTGGAACGATCGCTGGAAAGGCGAAAGATCACAAATTATCGTTATTACCGATTTGTATATCGTTCTGAGGTAAATGAATTTTCGGTTTTAGGTCAAACGTGTATAGGCTAGTTTGATGACAAATGTTTGGGCTAGTGGTTTTGGTAGAATTTTGGAGGTTGAAGAAGAATATCAACGAATCCTTCTTTCACAATAAAGGACCTTACTGATTTTTCTAACTAAAGATAAAATCGTTTAAATTTGAGTTTTTGCCCATCATAAAGTTTTCGTTTAATGCGTCTACTAATGAAACTGACCCAATCTTTCCGGTTTTTTGAAACGCAGATGGGTGCGCTTCAATTCTTTCGGAAATGATTTTTGGACCAGTGCGAATCAGGGACTTGGTGGATTTTTTCAATAAGCAGTCGAATGCGCCTTGAATGCCCCGAGAAGTTCCGAATGGAAAATAAAATTATGCGTCAGCTAATTCAGTTATCTACAGCTTCTTCGATATGCACACAAGTGCGCCTCAGATCGTTCAGAAATATCTTAGTATCCTATGACTCGGTGGAGAAAGACTCGGTTATGTAGAGATTGATTAGGATTTTATTTTGTGTGTTGATGGTTAGGTTCAAGTATTTTTTTGGCAGCGACTTGTGTTGATAAAGATGGATAGTTTATTCCTATTACTACGATACAGTTTACACAATATGTTTTTCTACACTAACTCTGCTTGCTCTCTACTCTGACTCTATACTCTGATTCTGACTCTGACTCTGACTCTTTACTTTGTATTCTCTACTCTTTACTCTTTACTCTATACTTTGACTCTTTACTCTGTACTCTTTGCTCTTTACTCTTTACTCTTTACTCATTACTCTTTACTCTTTATTCTATAACTCTCTGTTCTCTACTGCTCTCCCTGACTGTTCCTTCTCGACTGCCCTATATACTCTCTTGAGATTCCCTCTCTTCCCTGGCATCCCTGCACGCACCCCTTCTCATTCGTAGAAATTCTCACGCTCATCGGCCACGTGCATTTCTCTGAATTACGCGTCACCCAAAACCAAGCCATGCACTGTCTCTATTGCTCTTCTCTCGTCGCCTTACAGCCCAAACATACTTCACTTGGTCCACGCTCTTATAATCTACAGAATATTTATGTATTCTCACACCGGGCTATTTTCCCGTTCCCACAATTAACAGCGTTACATGTATGTTTGAATCTTACTGGTTAAATTTTTAAATCAGGGATATCGAGATGCTCATAAATAGAAAAACCGCATCGCTACGAACTTTGAACATTGAATGTCGATTTGATTGAATTGATTGAAAAATGATTGAATTATAATGACGATCGCGCCTAAAAGTACCAATATATATATCAGTGAATTTTACCCCTTCTTATCGAAAATTCCCATGGTAGAATATGCTTCTGCACTTGCCTTTATAGGACTGGTGCCCAGTTTCTGTTTATTGAGATTCCTAGAGTTATCGATATTAATGTTGAATCGAAATATTTGAAGGTTCTAAGAACTTCTCCCCTTTTCTTGTTATGGTTGAAATGTTGCGGCCACAGAGGTACGAATGTTTAATTCCGATAAATCTTTGTTTTTGCTTTACTTCTCGATTTTCCTTCTCTCATTGACGTGGAAACAGTGTTCGTCATAGTATCAAAGAGTAAGAAAGTATACAAGCACGCTCTGTTCATGCGTGAAAAAAGGAAGTATTTAGTCGTGCATCTCCCGAGTAGTTTTCTTAGAGCGTACTAGTGGACGAGTGTCAAGTGACAACGACAAACGTATGAATGCATGAATAAGGTGAAGGACTGCAAAGAAGCTGGCCAAAATTCTGCTAGTACTTTGACTAAAAGCAAAGCAGTTGAAAATATACGAGTGTTGCATTTCGACTTATTTGAAAAATTGGTAAAAATAGTTTCAGCCGCATTTTTATTTAAATCCCTGAATTCGTATAGTATAACAATGCGTTTATCCAATATCGTTTCTCCAATAAAATATATTCATCCAATTTTTTTGCAGATCATTAGCATCGTTTTGAAATTAAAGGACTTATAAAGTTTCATCAACTTTCTGCCGATTTCACCCACTTTACGTTCTTCTTTCGTCATTCCTGCCTTAACATTCCACTTTTTATCAAAATTTCGAAATTTCTCACGGATTGCCGAACAATTTTTCTACGGACAAAGCCGGATCAGACCGAATCGATTTTCCTAGAGATATCGTGTGTCATTGTGGAATAAACGCGTCGTTGTTCGTTACGTCGGATGATTTACGTACGTCGATAGCCGCGTAATCCCCAACGACAAATGCTTATTTTGATAATTCTCTGTAATCCCCAACAATTGCGCAGTTTAGCAAAACGTAATTCCTCGATGCACATCACAGGCCGGGCGGTAACGTGTACCATCATCAAAGTTTCATCCGCTTCGAAGTATAGGGAATATAAAGTGAGGATTATAAACCGCGCGATCACGGAAACGTCATTGCGCAGAATTTCGGAATGATTAAAAGATCAATAATCAATGAGGCCGGCCAATTTTCCACCGGCCATCTCCCGCATTTCGAAACTCATTACGGGGGAATTTTCGACGCGATGTTTATGCGACATTTGTTTAAAACCGCCAGGTTGTGGGCTTCAAAGAGAGCATATGGGATTAACAATGATTTAATGCGCGATTACTCGTCTTTCTGTGTCATTCTGTCGAATCGCTGCGGCAAACAAACGTGCGTTATTCGCCGACAGGAATTGTTATTATTGGTAAACGCTTTGCAGCTTCGGGAGCTTTATCACGCTCTATGATAGTACGAAATTTGATCGACGATTCGTGAGTATACAAAGTTGGTTAAAATCAAAACGACCAAAATTATCGATATGATGCGACTTCAATAGCTTCTCTTTATTGTTCGGTTTTGCAAAGATGTATTTTCTGATACTATCCATCATTTTCTCGGAATCGTTAAATGGTTTAAAGCAATGATCGATAGTTGTATTACTAACCAGAATTTTAACAAATGTAAATTAACCTTTTAGGTACGGCTGAATTGTGCACGAGGCTATTTACTTGGACGAGAGAGTTTCACATGAACGAAATTAAAAACATACATATTTTTTTTTTAACGATACAGTACTGCAATGTCTACGGAAAATACCGTTCTCTAGATTAGATTATAATTTTTCTTAAAAATATATTGCACATATTTTAACTTTAATGATTTACTTTAATAATTAATTATACAATTAGGTATGACATATTTTAAAACATTGTGCATCGTATAGACTCACTTCACAATTTTTACACTGATAGCTAGATCTTCGTCTTCTTTCGTTTTTCGAACATACGTGACAATGTTCGTAACGGTTTTTTAGATTTTTTGTCTAAACAGCTGATTATCGATATATTTTCTGCGACTAACGTTACTATTCAAATTCCCATATTTTTTAAAAAGCCATTATAGTGGTGTGGCGTCTCGAAATATATCTGCGAAAACACTATAGTGCTGTAGCTAAAGGGTTAAAACTCACTAAGTACTAGTACATTGTACAGTATTAACCAAACATCGGGTACTATACGTATGGTCGGTGAATAGACCGGAAAAATAAAAAAAATGTATTTTTTTGGAGTTGCACATATTCTTGAGAGGATTAGAAAATAACTTGAAGAGGTAATACGGAAATCACGAACAACAAAGGGACGGTTTATTAGCAAAATATTTACCTGTCGTACGTAATGCTTACAGGGACAAACTGAAGAACAAAAAAAGACACTCGCTCACCAACTCTCCCGTCTCATTCAACACTATATATTCATTTTTGTCAGTATTTGTTTATTTGTATGTACGATATAAACGTACTATACATGTATATACTAGCAATTCTGAACACAAGAGTATTCCTTTCATAATTATGTAAGGGAGAAACGTACTATGTCTGTCACAAAAGGCTTGAATCCTATCCATTTTTGAGCGTGGGAGACAAAGTGCTACTTTTAGATGCTTGGACGAGCGACCTTGGAGTGATCGCCAAGTGTCACTGTTAAGAGGAAATTGTCCGAGTCAGTCGTTAGAATGTATGAATCATGAAAAGTCATGAACAACTAACCGGTCGGCACGATTACGAATTAGTATCATTATTGGAAATATATTATTATAATTATTGTTAGTAATTCTAGCAGTCGGTGTTTGTCTGTGCCCTGTCCTCGAAACGATAATCCAGATCAATTCAACACTTAAAACAATCTATTCTCCCGTAAGCTGTAAGATGGGAGAGCTGACATTTCGATAGAATGCAAGATTCACGGATCGACAGAACGTTTCTGCCAGAGTCGCGAGAAACACACGCCGGCCATTGATATTACCCGTGCCCTTGCGACAGACCCTTGTATTCAATTCTTTATTTAGAACTGTACTGTATCTCTTTATTGTATCTCCTTGTGTGTCTTATAAAATCAACCCTTCCTCTACACTTCCTACAATTTTACTACATTTCTTTGCACTTCGGTCTTTAAGTGATTGAATGTTTTTTGGGCTAGTCTGGTATGCAAAAGTCTTGAGATTACCTGAATGACTTTATAATCAATGCATTTATTAAAATACCTTCTATTTATAAATAGAAATAGTAATTACTTCTGCGTAGCATTTGATTAACCTTTTGCTCTGGCTATATGATATAAGTACGTAACTTTGGATATTTTGTAAAGCAATGTAAATCGCGAATAAATAATCCAGGAACGAAGGAAAAAAATGAGTGGCGATGGAGCTAAAAAAACTGTACCTTATTCGACAAAGGTGTAAACGATTAGAAGATGAAGTGGGTGACTATAATCACCAGAAGGACACTGAGTGTCAGGTAATGGATTACTATAATTATCGTTAGTATCGAAAGGGTTAACCCTGTACATCAAAGCGTGTCTTGAGGTAAAATTTTAGTAAATATATTTAATGGAATATCGTCGAGTTCTTGCAAATCACCGTTGTTACCAAAATTATCTGTTATATAATATCATCTATTAAATTATGTTATTCAAGTTAGTCAATTATGTCCTTTAACATGGAAGAGATGGCTTTTTGGTCAAACGTGTTTGTGGAACATTTCCCTGGGTTGAGGTTGATCTGGTTAATGAGATAACAGAATTTTTGAGAAGAATGTTGGAACGAAAGGGAAACACTTTCGTAGAAAAGGTATTTATTCAAATATCTAATTTTATATAAACTCCATTGCCTGGAGTTTTCTGCCACCTTGAATTTTAACGCTAAACCCACAAGCCACTTTCCAAACATATTCATATATATATATA
>JBCFXI010002334.1:0-24817 GCA_038496175.1 Ampulex compressa | reverse complement strand
AATGGGATGCCTCCATCTGCTTTGGACGACTTCGAGCCTCTCCGTTTCGGTGGTCGAAAAATTAGGATATCCAGCCAAATTGCTGGCCGGTTTACGTGTATATACAGGGTGCCCAGAGGGAAACCAACTCTCATTGGCTGCAAGTGATATATTTAGTTTCGATCGAAGCGTTTATTAACATAGATGCGGATTTGATGAGTCGAATCAAAGAGAACCGAATGGCATTGTGGGAAGCATTGGACTGTTTTCCTAGTCCGGTTTACTTACTCATTACTGCGTGTTCGCGCAATGTTCTAACTGCTTTCCAAGGGTTTTTAAGCACAGTCGATAACGCGGACCGATAGATTCGACGATACTGTGGAGTATAAAGATAAAGATATAGGGAGAGTATTTTTTTTGGAAGTCCTGCATGCATACGTATACCTAGATGTATCATAGAAGTATGTATAAATAAATAAATAAATAAATAAATATATATATCTTATATGTATATAATATATTATTTTTTAGAAAATATATATATACATTTATTTATTTATTTTAAATAATATATATATATATATATTTATTTATATATTTGTATTTATATATTTATATGAATATGTATATATGTATATACATACACATATACCCGATATATGCACGCAAAGCAAACAAAGGACAGCAAAACCTGCGCATATGTTCCCGGGAGCCGGCGGTCTCAGAAATTAACCGTGAAATCCGTGGGGTCGGCCAAAATTTGCGTGTAATCCTCCTTCCCCGGCGGAGGACGACCGTCCAAATTTATTACATCGGTAATACGGGACTTACGTGTCGCAAATGGAACGTGCGTGAAAAAAGGAGAAAGACCGAGCGGCCCTGTCCGCTCGAGCGATATGTCAAACTTGAATATCGCGTTCAAGCATCTGGCATTAAAATTTCGATTTTTCTCCCGAGACTGCGTTTCAACCTTTTGAACCACGGATTTAAACCGTACCATAAACACTATCGCGTTTACGATTATATCCATTCGATAAATTTAGTTTATTATAATTTATTATTGGAAGTAGAATCTCGATAAACAAACATCCAAGTTAGAAATTCCGCTTTTCTTCTTATTCCTGAATTCGAATTTTCAAAGCAACCTAAAGCACGTTACTTAAATTCGCTACTTGATTCGTCGATTCGAAATAACTTTATTCAAGCAGCACGTTACTTGGATTCGTATAAAACAATAGGTACGATCACGCAGCACCGTGTGCCATTCGTTTCGGAGGCTCGTAAACCGAATCGTTGTCATCGGTATAGAGGATCGCGTGCATCGAATTCCTGCTCCTCGAAGGATGGAAAAAAGTCATATCCAGGACGAACAGAGGCCAGGGATCGACATTCGATGACCGATAAAACTAGAGCGACGTATTTTGGCGAATGTTTTCCTGCAGTTTACGATGACAGGGGCAAGGCTTTCGTAAAAATGGCCGGATCGCTCGTAATACCCCGCCTTCGTCACCCTGCCGTCGAGTTAAGCCCCTGGTAATCCTCCCTCGTAAGCCGGATTTTCGAATCGAGGGTCGATCGGCAGTCAGTAACACCCGCGTCTGCGAGGATGATTTAGCGACGGGGACGATTTAAGGGGGACGCGCATCATTTCGGCCACGTGGGCGGAACACCCGGGATTAATGCGTCCGCGCACGTGGTTTGCGGTGTCCCTTACAACTTCCTCGAGAGACGCGCGAAATTAATTCCTGTCGCAGCTTTCGATCTTTATGCACTTGGATTTCTGAATTAAAAAAAAAGTACTCTTCGAGCAGATCATGCTTTGCTCAACACTA
Source organism: Ampulex compressa (assembly GCA_038496175.1). Taxonomy (NCBI): domain Eukaryota; kingdom Metazoa; phylum Arthropoda; class Insecta; order Hymenoptera; family Ampulicidae; genus Ampulex; species Ampulex compressa. The sequence continues at coordinate 23,006 of JBCFXI010002334.1, read as the reverse complement.
GAACTACCAAACCGGTCAAAATGACTGGTCAGTCGTCTCTTTAAAAAATCGTAGTACTTTATAAGGATGTATTTTTTGAGATTTTTCGAGATTTTCATGCGGTATTTAAATCATCATTTTGATTTATCGAAATTTCCTTTTACTCTCCTCTTTTTTTTAAGGATGTACGTGGTGTCCTAAATATGCCCAGGAAGTGACTGTATGAATTACCGATACTATGAATCTCTCTTTTACGAAGTGCAGGAATTTTTGTAAAAAACGACCTTTGTCACTTTTTCGTTTTGATCGTCGTTTGATCGTCATTCGGAATCGTTTCGATCGGCTTAGTATTAACTATCGGTAACACCGACCTTCCGTGTTCCCAGGAATGTTAGTCACGACGGATCTCCAGCCGCGCGTCGGAAACACCGACCGTGATTCTGCGAAGAACGTATGCGAAATCGTCGGTGGTATTGCACAATGGACCATTCTATTCTCCATTATTCCACGTTTCCGCGAATCCAGATAGCGATACCGTACGACGTAACGAAGTTAAATGCAGGAGGCGCCCGCCGCCTGCCTTCGATTGATGCACGTAAAATGGGCCACCGATAGTCCTTTCGGAAAATGCGCTCCTCAGCAGTGTACATCGACGCCTCGAGGAGCGATTCGATTCGTCGATCGAATCTTTGCGCGAATCGACGGACGCCTGTCTTAACATCAGAACTACCGGACACTTTCTGGGTACATTTAGAACACTGCATACATCTTTAAAACAAGAGCGAGAGTAGAAGGAAATTTCGATAAATCAATACGATGATCTAAATACAGCAAGAAAATCATGGAAAATCTCAAAAAATACATCGTTGTAAAGTACTAGGATTTTTCAAAGAAACGACTGACCAGTCGTTTTGACTGGTTTGGTAGTTCTAGTGTTAAACTAGAAAGCTTTTCTTTCTCTTATTCCTTGGTAGAACCTGCTGGATCAGGATTCCCAAACTTTTCTCTACTTCGATCCTTTCTCGAGAATTTTTTACCAATCGAGCTTTACATTTTATATACTGCAACATAACATTATGTACATAATTATGTATATATCCATTATTATTATCGTTAAATAATTGTATAAATTTATTCGTCTCGTATATCACATCGATTTCTATCCATCCTTTACAAAATTCCATCGATCCCAAGCAATCCACCATTGACCCCGTTGGGAATCTTGTCAAATCAGTAGATCGATCCAAAAGTCCGCAACCGGAAGGAACTCAGGTGTCTCATAGCTTCGAACACAAAGGAGTGAACGCGTACTTTCGGCCTGACGCGCAACTCGCGGAAACGATCGCGCGTACCGATCGGTCCAGCGATGAGGAGGCCGAATGAGACGCATCCAGAACGTCACGCCATTGGCGTGCCTCCGACCACTTTCCCTCGCTCCTCAAACCAAAATCAGCGTTAACAGGAGGTTCCTACTACTATGTCCAAGCGTGTCATTCCGTCGAATCCCGATTGGCGCAGGAAAGCCAATGCCGTGGCCCGTCTATACACGTGCGCTTCCTCTTAACCCCTTCGACGTCTCTGACGCCAACTTTCCGGACAGATATACTAATTGGCACTAATTAAATGCGCGCGGACAGGCTTTACGGGCGCAGCGGCTGCGAGGCGGCTTTACCGCAAATTTAGCATAGATACCAAGTGACCGCGTTTAGAACTCGTTCCTTATCGGCGCACGATAGCCGCGGCGGGAAAATTAAGTGCGCGAAGTACGACTCGCTCGTTATCGGACCTTCCTCCTGAACGTTGGTAGGAGCGCGAGGAGGAAGCGATCGTAATTTTCTGCCGCTCAGGAACGCCGATCGTTAGGAAGTACGAGGAGATTCCGTTATGACAGGAAATCTATATTGGGCTTACGCAGTGCGCCAGTCGGAGCGGTTGCACAACAACGGCTCGCCGTTGATAACGAGCCTGTAATCGTGCTTCGTATTTGTGCAAGGACATATGTGGATGGATGCGTTCTTTAACCGAGCTGAAAGGCGCGTCGTTTCCTTTCTGTTGGATCGGCGAAGGCGGCCAATGCTTTTCGAAGGTACTCGTCGTTTTGCTTTTGTGCGTATGTAAGGATGTGTCGATGTATAATACGTACGCTTTGTTGTTGGATCGAAGGGAAATTTGAGTGAGAAGCGATATCTTTATTTATTGTGAATAACGGATATATGATTCGGAGTGAGAATTTGAGAGCGATCCCGAAATTCGCGCGAAATTTGAAAATTTCAACGGAATAGCGAGTATGTGCCAGTATATCCGTGGAGGTCATTTATCCCATATGCTATTCCATATACCGTATACTTTGTGAATCAATTAAACAGGCAGGATTTTTAATCGTGAACCTGTGTTTTCTATTAAAATTATTTTTCGATCACTTCTTGCGCTTCTTCTATAGTAAATCACGTAAAAGTTATCTTATTCCCAATATCCGCCTTTGCGCAATAAACTTGCGATCGTCGCGCGCAAGGCGTCGTGGAAGTAAAAAGTCGATGGCCAGGGTAAAAAAAGCTATGTTTGCCCAAATATTTTCCTCGATATCCAGCAAGGGGTCTTTTTTTCGCCGTAACTTATGACCTTAGGAATATCTTGTTCGCCACGAAAAGAAGGAAAAAGTTTCCGCCTCGCTCGTTACACGCCCGGGTTACCGAGGTCAGCTCTTAAATTTCGGCGCAGAGTCTGATCTATGGGACGAAGTTTGTTAGGATGGCAATAGAAAAAAAAGGCAGCTCGAAGCGAGTTTATCTCGAGAAAACCACCGACTTCGAATTTTTCCCTCGTGCACGGAATCGATATAGTCCGCGCTGAGATGATCGTGCGTGCAATAAATCAATTACTCGCTGCACACGAGGCGCGGCAATAAATAAAAGTGATAATAGAGGGCGCAAAGAAATCAATTATATCTCTATCGCTGACCGCGGTATAAATCTAGATAATGAGCATGGAGCCGCGATACGTGCGAGCGGATTATTTGCTTTTGCTCTCTCCAAATTAAGACGCACCACCATGCTTGGGTGTCTGCTTTACGCGCGTAATCGATGTACCCGGCGTCTATCGAAGAAGATAAGCAATGTTCGAGAAAGTGCTTTTCCTAACATCGATGGAATCCACGCACATCGAGATTATGAAACGTTTAAAATATAAAGTATAAAATAAAAATTTAAAATATTTTTTGTATATATAAATAAATGTAAATAAATATAAATATGTTTAACCCTTTGCACTCGAAGTTTTTATCGAGAGCATAACAATCCGCGAGCCGCGGCCTTCATTTGTCACCAACAGTGAAACACACTATAACTAATTTTTACGATTTATTTTTGTTCTTATGTTAAAAACTGAACATTATTCGCATTGTCTTCGCTCCGGAGCCTTCGAGTGCTAAGAGTTAAAATATATAAAATATAATTTAATACATAGTGCATGACGCATGATTATCTGTTCACGTTCGAACGAAACTTCTCGTTCAACCGATAAAAACATCATTTATCTACGAATTAAATATCGTCTTCTCCAAATTGATATTCTCAGAGAAAATCACTTGGCATTAACGAGCAATCCCACGATATTCGTATATAAGATAAATCGCGCGATACAATTATTCCAAGAGCATAAAAGACTTGGGCATTTAAACGCGTGAATAGCGAGGAGGCATTCCTTTCGAGCAGAGATGCACATAAAGGGTAATACAGATTTCGTGTCAGTAACCGCTCCATCGGCGGTTAACACGTAAACACGATCGGCTCGGATTGCAACCGTGACGCTGATGTCATAATTTTATGCCATATCGCACATTTCGTATCTCGTACGCCTATCAAGATGTTAATATCCCGACCGATGGCCTTGCGTCGGACCGTAAACGATCGTTGCAAATAAACGCGCAGCGACGACGAACCGTTGCGCGATAACAAACGCATTGTCCGCGCGACATCCAGACGGACGTTATCGCCGACAACTTCCGATATCGCGGATGCAAAAAGGCTTTAAGGAGCGTTGCAAGAAGCATTCCACGGTGCGTGTGCAATCGAAAGCCAGCAAAAAGGAAAAGACTCGACCCAGTGGCACGCTATGAGGAGTCGCGCTTTAATCGTGGCTCGCGATGCTCATCGAGGAAACGCCTATCGCACTTGCCTTATCGAAGCATGGGAATCGGAAATCGTATCTGAAATTTTTAACAGCACAATTTAGTTGCCATTCCTCTTTGATCCTTGCATTAAATCGGAATTTGCGTTTTCAACGTGATTATTTCACTCGATGGGTCGTTCCTCGATATTTCGCGCTCTTTCAAAAGGACCTTGAAGCAGGAGAGCTTTCCCGAGCGGCGGCTATTTATCCCAATGCGCTAACCTTCACACAGTCGGCATCGCGTGGCGATCATGAATGAGTGCTTGTGCGTGCACGATGAACGAATAACGAGGCGACATAGTAGCCACCGAGAGGAGAGAACACGCGTGACAGGCCGAAGACGAGTGCTCGAGAAAAAAGCGTTAAAAAGCGGTACGCGAAATCGAAAAAAGTTGAAAATTAGAAACAGACAAAAAAAAAAGAGCACCAATATCACCATATCCAAGATCGTCACCATCTACTTACACGTTCATAGCACAAGTACGAGACACTCGATTAATTCTTTCAACAAGAGAAATCAGCATACTCGTCGTATTCCATCAAACCCAAATTCCTTAAAAAAAAGCTTCGCTTAGTAACATCCAACATTTTCCCTCATACCATTCCAAATCCTACATCATCACTTTCATTCATCACGATATACACTATCGTACATTCCAATTCACTAACTCGAACTTTTCCACATATATAATATAAACAATCCAACAATTCATAACATAACCAACAAATCCAAAACTAGTCAATCATCGCCCTAGCCTTAACCCCTTAACCTACAACTTGGATTCGAAAACTTCGCAGCCTCCGAGACATTCGCACGACTTGTTCCGTAAGCTGATCGACCTATGCCCACAATATTCACGTTTGGCCCGATCATCTGCTACGGACATAACCCTTAGTTGTAGGTTAAGAGGTTAATAATCGCCAAAACCTCAGCCATTTCTCCCAGTCTCCGAACGCAGAACAAACGCCTTCAAGCTTCCCCCCTCCACTTCCACTTCGAACGCGCAATATCCTGTTACGTTTCTTGCACGGCCGTTCATGAAGATCTATCCGGCGTTTCTGGTCGAGTAACGACCCGGTTAGCAGGTTAACGACATAGTTCCTTCCTCGGGATTGCTCATCCGATCGAAAATCCGCTGGCTGGTGCGCCGGGGCGACACAGAGGTTCGATTCATTCTCGAGGGGCAGGGAGGGCGAGAGAGGGGGGATGGGGGGGGGCGTGGCGGAGCGCGAGAGACGGGAAAAAGGAACGACAGGCGTAGACGGAACTGTGGCAGCTGCAACTCGTACGGACGTGCGCCCAAGACGCGAGGGAGAGAGGGGGGGAGAGGGCGAGAGAGGAGGGGGGCCGTGAGGAGAGAGGATGATATCAGGAACATACGGTCACTTGTTCTCGGCTTAACATGCTAATACGCGCGAGTCGGGCGTCGTACGCGCGGAGAGGATCCTCTCCTTGGAATATTTGCGCCTGCAATCTTGGGTGCACGGAAAAAAGCCCGGGGGGGAAAAATTGCTCGCGACGAGCCTGGGCCTGGCCAATGCAGCGCCTTGTGACGTTGGCGAGGTGCGTAAATTACTTCACCTCGGTCGGTTGTTTGGGGAAAGCGCGATGCCAGGTCGAGTTTCGCGAGGGAAAGGGAGGATGGATTGAGAATGTCGAAGTACATGACGGATGAACGTACGAGGTGGTATTTTAAGGAAGTGCCTCGGGGGTAAACTGCGTCGAAATCGAGAGGTAATTATAAGCCAGGGAGGAGATAAAAGTCGAGAGGAAGTTATAAGCTTCTCGGAAATGACAGGATGGTCGGAGAGAGAGAGAGCGAGAGAGGGAGGGAGGGAGAGAACAGTGTGGTCGTGGAAAATGAGGTACGGTGGGACGAGGAGAATGCTACGAAGTTGCTAAAAATAAAGGGCAGCCAAGATAAAGAGTAAATTGCAAACTGGTAGCGAATAAAAACGGCGAGACCAAAAGCAATTTATGGAGTTCTCGAGAATAAAGGACGAGAGTTGTGAGAAAGATAAAATTACGACTTTTACGAAAATTCAAAATACACCTATAATAATAATGCTTTTTCACAATTTGCACACATTCCAGATCGTTAGTTTTACTTCTATTCTCGTAATCATGTATCCCTCGACTTTTCCTTTCATCCTTTGCATACTTTAACACTATTCCTACCACGACCGATCAGTGATTTCTTTGAAAAATCGCGGAACTTCGAGGCGCGGTCGCTTCTGAGATTTTTCATGATTTTCTCGCGGCGTACGGATCGATAAATCGATCCATCGACATTTTTCCTTCGTCCTCTTTTTCTTCAAGGATATATCGAGTACATTTAAATCTGTCTGGAAAATGGCTGGTAGGAATAGTGTTAAATTTCATACCTATATTCCACTGCCTCCCTTTATCGTGGAAAAACAAATTTACCAATTTCGAGAAGCACAAAAATCCTTCGGTTTCACGTGTATCGCGTAAGAGTCACTTCGGTGTAACCGTTGGAAGTCCATAGAAGAAGAGCAAAAAAAACATATGTTTTTCGGGTCAGGAGTGGGAAACCCTCGTAGTTGCGTATTTATTACGCGTTATTTATCGAACATCAGGCGTGGATGCCAGTGTCGTCCTGAGGCCATAGGAGTATGGCATTATGTCAGATACGGGCAAAGGGTGCCGAATATCGCGGTGGGTTGGCACCAGAAAAGGGTGGAAAATTTATAGGTTCGCCGTCGACTGTCCGGCTTAACGGAGTTTTGAATGAGCAGACACGTATTATCGGAGTCGGGCGCGTCTAGGGGGAGAAGCTCGACATGTTTGCCCTTATACCTGCAACGCACGGATCACCCCTTTCGTCTCCTCTAAATCAATATTAACGGCGATAATTCTCGGGGTCGGACGTGTGCTTTGGATGTCATCATTTTCGCGCGGCACATTTGCCTGATGAACGAATGCGTCTTCCCCTGTCGAAAAACTACGAGGCAACATCGGGCGATGTTCGATGCGAATACATTCTGGATGCGAAAATGCATTGTCGCGATGCGAGAAAATATTTGTGATTAAAGTAGATGGCTGTTTTAAATTATGGCATTCCTTCTGTTTCTTTCTCTGTATTAAATGTGTTTCACTTTTTTCCATACTAAATACGTAGTTAAATACCTTGTATTTAATGTAGAATGTCACGAGTTAATTCTTTGTACTCGAACATTTTTTTTTTTACTATGAACGTACCACGTCATGAAAACGTTACAATAAACTTTCTCGCTGTTTATAAAATATCCTCGTGCTATCCTTCGCATATAAAACGTTTAATGTAATTATAATTAAAGTACAACTATACTTCCACGCGATAGTATCTCAATATAATTTTTCACGTAAATACAAATCATGATTTACGTCATCACTCGCGCCAACGCCTCTGTTTAATTTACCATATACGATATCCCAGCATTCCCCCCAAAGCTCAAAGCACAATACCAATTCGCAATATTAAATGCACAATCCACAACGTATCAAACCCATAAAAGGAATAAATCACGTTTCCATCCCCAGCGGAAAGAATTACGACCGATCTTCAGGCCCTCCAACGATCACCGCCAACAACCTGTTAACGCGCTTGTACACGTTTCCTGTTGCAAACGCGTAAAATCTATGATCTATCCGGAACCGTTTAACAGGCGTTGCAGCCCATGCGAGATACGTTAACCGCGCGTCGTATCTTACGCATCAAAGGGCCTCCCCCCTCAGCCCCCTTTCGTAGGCAAATGAATAAAATAGAAAGAAAGGAAAGTAACGTGGCAAAGAATTCACGAGTCATCGGTACGGTCATCGCCGCAGCGCTGGGTAATCGGATACCAAAAATTCCCTCCAAAGGGCCCCCACGTGAATCCCCGTATTCGTAACTATGTAAACAGTTTGCGTGTAGGGTAAGGATGAATATTAATGGCAACGGTCCGCAGGATATCGCGAGCCTCGAATTACCATAATTCTGTTTGCGTTAGCCATTGCGATATATTTCATGTCGCCGTTTTGTGGATGCAATGGCTTACGAGGCCGGAGACACGTCCCGTTGGATCGCACAGAGATGATCGATCCCGACTGTTTTAGTCGGACAGGGCCGGGAGATGGAGCGGCGCGATAAAAGTCCTTTGGCAAATATTCGAAGGTGCGAGGAATCATCGCGGGATATTGAAAGGTGAAATGTGGAATGGCGCTGGAATTGTGGTGATAGTCGATAGAACGAATTTTGCAATTTGAAGCGCTTAGGGAGTTGGTTCGTCGAGAAGTATTTTATGGATAATATTTAAACCGGGGATTTTGGTATGCGCTTTTTTTCATAGACGAAATATCGCTCTGCTTGTAAGCAAAGTTTGGATCCACTGTATACGAAGATATAGTAATAATCCAAATGAACTCTCGACTTCTTTCTCCATATTAGATCAAGAATATTGTTATAATCCAAAAGGTAGCTCGTCAGCAACGCGCACACAACTCTTCTTCCGCACGATCTCAAAATAACCACTCTCGAACAAAAGAACCTTCCTTCCTTTCTCTCGCGCAATTTGCCTCCCACCTCACCGCAGAAAAGTCGAGCCCTTGCTCGATTTCCTTCGCATTATTCTTTCCACTCGTACATCGTGTAAAAAAAAAAAGAAAAAGAAAAAAGAGACTCGAGCGTACATCGACCGGTGCGAAACGGATGAAATAACTCCGAGCGGATAGGGTTAAAATAGCCAGGACCGGAGCGTAGCCTATCGCCCGAGCACGCGCCAACCGCAAAGGGTTAATAGTCCAGGCGTAAAAATACCCGAAGACTCGTATACCTCGGACGATCCCGAAAGGGCCGCCCCTCGCTAAACGTTCTCGTAAAAATAACCATTTCGATAACGGCCCTGCCTCCTCCTGCTTAACGACCCCCTCCCCTCCTCCTCCTCCTCCTCCTCCTGCTTTATGTAAAGGCGCGATCGTAACAGTAATTCTCAGCGCAGCCTCGGATAAATAATCGATCTCCCTTATGCGGAGGAAGCTGGAAGAATGCTTTTCCAGGGTGTTACTCGGCCCGGGCTTTTTACTGTGCGTATCACGTTACATCCTGCATTCCGATTTCCGCCGGGGAATCGAGCCTGGCCCCTTGGGAAAAGGAGAGGGGGTAGGGGGGAGTTGATCGGACCCGTAATCGCAATTTACGCGCAAAATATGTACGAACTGTCATTTCGTAAATTACCAAGAGATTACGGCTCGTTACGCGGCCTCACGCGAACTTGGCTGCGCAGCCTTCCGAGTTCGGAATGCGCGAGGGGGGCCTGGGTCTAAACGCGCTTAACGTCGCGCGGGCTTGGGATCTCCTCGTCGAGCGACGCCTCGTCGAGCGAAGGAGGGAACGCGAGGGAGATTAGCCTTCTTAAGGCCTGCACGATGTAAGCGCTGAATGATCGACGCGATTCCGATACGATTCGCACGGCTCGTTTGGGACTGATGGAGGGATGTGACGGGCCTCGATGAGCGGATACGCTTTGGAGGTTTTTGCGGGTAATCGAGTTTCGCGGGATTTATTGGATTGGGAGAAATGCTCGATGGGATGGGGTGTATGGAAATGAATGCGGTTGGTTTGGAAGGTGATAGGTGTGAGGGTAGGGGTTACTCTGTATATGCAGATTAAATTGAACTGCGTATAAGTAATTAAATTGGATTTGATGTCGATTAGATGACAGATTAAATTGGACCTAATGTAAATGAATATATCCAAAATCTATAGAGTTGGTCGAGGATATTTATTGTTGCGGAAGGGAGAAGAAATTTGGAGTATCGCGCCCTTAATGTGCTAATCCTATTGGTTGCAAAAAGACTGCTTTGCAAATTCCATTGGTTGCAAAAAGATTGCTCGTCGATAATAAACCTAATTCGTGAGGCGAGAGCACGTAAAAAAAATGTATACCGCATGCCAATGATGGTTCAAGTATTTTTTCTTCTTCTTAAAAGATCATTTAGAATATTCATCTCGTAAAAGGATAAGCTTTTGGTATTATTCACGCCCGTAGATTCTCGATAATTAACATGGATACCAGAGAACGTCCATAGGCGAGTCCAAGTATACCACACGCGTCGTGCAACTCGGATGGATATCACCGCAAATTTCGATCTCTCCCTAGCTACCCACATCTAAACACGCTCGACCAGTTTCACTTATCGTGCGCTACGAGCGTCTGTCCCGCTTGTTTCTTGTTGTTTCGTCTACATCGTAAACTACGGCTACGAATACGGGGTTACGGGCCGTGCGATTCGAGCAGAAGGGTTCTTTGCAATGGGAGAAGTCAACGACGCGTAGGAACGGTCGTACGGTGCTCGAGTCAAAACCCAGGCATCCGCAATACGAAGGAAAGTTCATGGAAAAAGCAGCCGGACGATATTGTGGGATGCAAGGATGATGCGTACGAATGTGCGTGCCTGTGTCTGTGCGTGTACGCGTGAATGTAAGACTGCTCCACCTAAGGCCGATTGCTTTTTTGAACAAAAGGCAAGAGCTTCGTCGGGAGAGTTGTTGGGAGAGCTCGAAAAGTCGATACGCGACTGCGAGCGGTATATACTTTAAATAGAAAACAGTGAAGGAATTTAATTATCGAACTGGAAAAAAGTATTTTGTTCTTTGAAATCGCACTTGGTTGAGTGTTTTGCCGATAAGTATCAAAAGTTTCACGAGTACGAAGTTATGAAGTTGTAATTATCACTCTAAAAATTACCTAAAAAGTATGATTAATTTGTTTTACATTTGATTATATATCCAACACTGTGTCATGGAGCACGGCTCGTTTCGCACAAGTGTCAGTTTATTATCGGTATTTCACTGCGCTGTCTCCTTGGCTAATGAGATTCTGCAATTATACACATCCGCGAAGCAGTGAAATTTGCACCTTTCCGGCCGCTTAAAACGAGGGAGGCACTTCGGGGACGTTTATTAAAAAAGAATTTCTGAAAACAGCATCGCGTTTCGGCCACGTACCGCGTATTACGGAGAGATTTACGGCAAATCGTCGTAATTTCTCTTTTATGCGATACAACCGCTAATTGCCGCGTTCCAAGAACGCGCTTAGAACATTGCGGAAACGAAGCGTGCTTTAGTAGCTAATGTAATCCCCCGCAAAGAGCGCTCGTTACTCGCGCGCACTTGGAAAAACATGGGAAAAAATGGCTTTGGAAATTTCACGAGCGCGATTACAAGAGACTTTCGAGCCCGCGAGGTACGTAACGTAACGCGGCTTGTCGACGTATCGTGACAAACGATATATGCCTGTATTTATATATTGCACGTTAATATGCGAAGCAGTGTGCACGTTGCCAATACGCAACAGAAACGTGAATCGAAATAAATCGGGGCACTGAAGTTATTACCGTCCGTCTTATCGCTCAGTGCCTCACCGCAAGTGCAGTATATCCTGATTACCTCACTGAAATGTTGTCACTAAAAACGCCGCGTGTCCCGAATGGGTTTTCTCGATGGTAAAGTAGCGTAGAAAAAAAACACACAAATGTATTCCATAATACTAAACTACATATGGCACCTCTAATTCGCCAGACGTCCAATAAGTATCTGCATCAAGCACACAGTTGGAGGACCAACAGTAGCCGCAAGTGGACAAATGAGATTATTAAGTTTGATAAGAAAAAATCCGTCTGGAATTCCTTCCTAGACAAATTTCCTTAACACGAAACCTACCATTTTCTGGACGTATTTATTTTCTGGACCATTTAAATTCTTAAACGAAAGGGGTATTAAAAAAGGATGTCGATAAATCGACAAAACGATTCGCGTTCTACGATAGAATCATGGAAAATCTCAAAAAGCGTCCTCTCACGAAGTAAAGCGAGTTTTCCAACCCATCATTTCGACCGCTTCAACAATTCCACCAACTCGAATGGCGAGAAGCTCGAATCGATTCGCGAAAAGACGAATTCGATATGCAAAACGATAGAGTCCGATTAACAAATAGAGAAACTCCAGTGTGCAGGGGGGGCTGGATTACGAGTGCAAAACCAACGAATCGCCGATTACAAAGTGACAACGTATATTACCGTTTCTTGGAGAGGAGGGTGTAAGACTCCTTGGAGGCGGTGCACAGTCTCATCCTCATCTTGAGGCCGGCCCTGTCGCCACCTCTCTTCTTGGCTATTCCACCTTCCAAAACTGGCATCCAGGCGAGTGATCCACGTCGATCGACGACACGGCCGACAGCGGCGCGATCATTTAACACTGCCCACCAGCACTGCACTCCCACGCACCTCAGCTCCCCTCCTCCTCCTCCTCCCCCTCTCGCGCCCCCACCCGGGCCCCGCGAGGGTCCTACGCTCCGGCCGCTCCGAGCGCGTAATCGAGCCGACGATTAATCGGCGCGTTCCACCTCGAGCACAATAATTATTTTGTCCGTGATTTTTCCCAGTTCGGTGCCGCGATATAATTTATAAGCCGCTCTTCTCCCTCCTCTCTCGCTCTTATCGTCGCTCCAACCCCTCTCCCCTCCTCCTCCTCCTCCTCCTCCTCCTCCTCGAGATCGTCTCCTCCCTCACGATAACTATTACGCGCGATAAGACCCGCGCAGCGCCTCCGGCGAATGCGTTTTCGCATCCAGCAGAGCCCTGACACGTTTCTGCTCTCTCCGGGAATCTCCTGCGCGAGGAAAGGAGGATCGCGCGCGAGGGACCGGGTTGGAAGATCGTAGGATCGCGGCTGGCGGGCAGATAAGCGTAAGTGCAGTGGCACGGAGCGTACGGAGATCAAAGGGAGAGCCAAACAGGCCGGCGTGTATCAATTCGGCGGACGGGAGAAGCGCAGAGAGGACGATGCACCCGTGATTTGGGCACGCGAATGAGCGCGGATAATGCTTCGCGCGGTGGGATGATCGCGTCTCTTCGCTGTTTAAGCTTCTCTTGTCATCCTGGTCTCGCGGGTACCTTGGTTGGAACGCTTGCTGGAAGCGTCGCCTTGCTCGATTCCGATTTTTGCAACCCTCTGCACTGCTTCTGTCCTTTATTGGTTGTCTCTCTGGATGTTGATGGAGTTCGAGGATCTTCTGGTTTCTCCTTCAGGAGGATCGTTCTGAAGGTTATCCCGCGAGAAGGGGTTTGTATGGTGGAGTGTGCCGGTCGAGTGGCTGACTTCCAGCTTCTCCGGGGCACTTTTCTCGAGGAGCCTCTTTTCTTCCAAAATTCACGCGACGAGCTTAATTTATGGATTGGATTCTTCCTTCGGGGATATTATCGCGCTTCACTCTTCGCGATGCTCGTAATAGTGAAATTGGTTACACCGCTTCTGGTTGTCGCAGGGGCCGATCGAGATCGCTTTTCGGTCGTTAAACTCTTATCCGGACTTTCTCCGATACGAGTTCAAACCACTGTCCTCGGATTACCGCGGTACTTGGGAGGGAAAATAGGGGGGAAAGGTCCCCGAGACGCGCATCGAGGAGTCGACTCCTTCGCGTTTTTCCCGATCGCTTACACGGTATTTTATCCCAGCGGTACTCACGAGACACCCTCCTGGAGCCGTACCTGCGGTCCAAGACCCATTCCAGGGGACATTAAGCGAGAGATGAATGCTCCTCGAGCGTGTAAGTCGAATCCAGGGTCCTTCGTGCCGAGGAAGACTCGTGAGAGGACCCTCTATTGTGCCCTCCTCCTTCGAGCGAGGTACGAGAGCTACACGCAACCGTACCGCCGATTCATCCGGCGAACGCGACACAAAGGCACCTCCTCGTTAAACCAGAATGCCTCCTCGCGCACGTCTACGAAATCCAAGAAGGTCCACGCGGCTAATGACCCTCGTCGTCTCGAGTGGACTCGCGCTCAAATTCGTCGCTAATTCGCTGTCCCTCTTTGATCCTCGCCGATCCTCTGAACGAACATCTTATTTCCCAATCCCAACACTGCGCAGAATATCGGTATCACTATTCCACGGATAATCACGCTCTTCTCATATTAGATGTCTCTATCCTCATCACCGCGTGATCCTGTATCTTATTCTACCAACGCTTCGCTCACCCCCCTCTCTCTCTCTCTCTCTCTTTTATCATACACTCGTCACCACGAGAATCGGCCTTCTTCCTCTCAAGGTCTCGGATTTCCGCAGGTTTCCGCACTATTCACCAAACTTCCTCGGGTCTCGCTTTCTTCCAGCAGCGAGGGAGAACTCGGGATCGGTGTCGAGGGGGTGCGCTGGTCCGAGGAAGAGCCAAGGTCTGGCGGGAGAAGTGGGTCGTGTCGGCGGATGGCAGAAGCGGAGAGACGTCGGGGCACGTGAGCGAGCGCAAAGAGGGACGGAACTGGTATGAGGCTAGGAGGCATGTGTCGAGCCGGTCGTGCCGATAGCCGCTACACGCCGCTGGGGAGGGGGACCATCCTCGAGATGTCCAATGGCGAAAGTCAACGAGGCCTCTCCGCGTGAATGGAAAAAACTGTGGGCACCGGTGGTGCAAACGTTCCACGCCGATTAATACGCGCCCCCCTCGGCGGCCCAACTTCCAGCTTTCGCTCTCTGCTCACACTCCCCCTCCTCCTAACCAACTTCGATCCTTTACTCGCAGTCGCGGCTTGCTTTTTGCCGGCGAGAACTTCGACTCTCGAAATTCCAGATATTCCACTGTTCTTTCTCTCTCTCTCTCTCTCTCTCTCCCTCTTTACGTAGTTTTTCTCCCCTCGTTTCTCTCGGTACAATGGTTTATTGTCGGGCGTTTATTGCTTCGAGGAATCGTTTTTGCTAGGTGTAAACCGAGTTGGAATCGGGCTGGATGCCAAGGTTTTCACCGTAATTAGAGGAGACTTCTTGCCCGTACTCGGGATCGCGGGCGGTAATTAAACGGCAGTCGGTCGATCGTCCAGATTTCGCGATTTTCACCGCTCGGGAGGCGCACGGGCGCGCAACGCTTCCAGGGTATTTCCTCGTTCACTCTCGCCGGGCGTAAAAATAGCTCGCGGCGAGGCGCGCATCGGCACGTAACGAAGGTCATCGTAGACCTCAAACGGCCATTAAACTTCAAAGGTAAGCGGTATCCGCGGTCGGCCGCTGAAAAAGTACGGTGCGTACCATCGGGCAGGCAAGCGCGATGCTTCTAACGCGGTTTCTCGACTTTGTTAGTTCCTCCCCGATCGGCTGGCTCCGAAGATGCGATCTTTTAAATTGCACGGCAGCGAGGACCGACGGGCGTGGAGCCGAGTAAATTGTCTGGCTCGCAGGTTCCGGACGAAAAAGCGCACGAGCGATTACGCCCTCTCCACCGTCGGGAGTTCGATAAATAATGGATCGCCGCTGAGGCGATCTATTCCGCGATTTTTCCCCCGATATTAATGATACCGCGGCCGGGCCGTATCAGTCTCGGGTTTAACGAGGCCCTGCACGTGCAGTGCGAATACCATATACGCGTGCACACGTATGTACGTACACATCGGCGCGCATGCGCGTACATGCGCGTATCTATGTGCGCGAAGCACGTATGCGCGTGTCCGAACGCGTTTATGCGCATGCGCACGAGTATATACGCGTTCAAGCGGGCGTCTACGAATATGAGCGCGTTTCACGTAAGCGAGCACCTATGTGCAAGCGTGTATTCATGTGTGGAAGCTCGTATATATAAGTATACGCGCGTATGTATGCGCGTACATAAGTATCATAAAGACGTAACGTGCATACGGGGAGGTACGCGTGTCCAGTGGTGTAGGTGCGAACCGATCGTCGAGAGGCGAGCAGCACGACGCGGAAAGGGCTCCGCTCTTTTACAAGGGGGGCCACTCGCGATGTAGCCAGGATCCTCGAGAGGAGTCCCACGGCGAGAGTCAACGGGACCTCTGTCAGGACGAGATGAAAAAGGGACGGGAGGCCGGCACTTACGCTCGAGTGACTTAGCACGTGGACGGGCCGCCTATAAAGCCGTCACTCGCGTATATCGTTATGACTTTGCTATCGCCGCTCGTCGATATCCCCCGACTACCGTGGAAAATACCGCCTCGATATTATCCCGATCCTCGCGGCCGAGAATACCCCGCCGATGGTTCGATGAAAACCTCCAGGATCGTGCGCTCAATCTGGTTCTCCTCCACAGACCTCTCTCGCTCTTTCTCTTTATACTGTTCTCCTCCTGGATTCAGTTTCTCGAACGAAGAGCGGTTTTAAATTCTTCAAGATCTCGTCAAACATCCGCAACCTCCGCGTTCTCCTCTCCTCGATTTCTCACGCACGGACCACTTCCGCTCTCATCCGACGGACAAATGTGCGAAAATCCCAGGAAAAGCTTCGAAGATCTATAGCATATCTTCCTCGATATCCTCGGGTGTCCTCAGGCGCGTGCTCAATTTCGTTTCCGCGAAGCTGCGGTACCGAGAACCGACGGAGTACGCGCGCATCGTCCCACTTCCTTCCCCATCGATATCCTCCGCAACGTGAGCACACTTAGCCGCGGCCAGGATATTTACAGCCTGTCGCGCGACCTGATCAATTCCGACACCGTTCCGCGGGATAAGCTTTACCGTTGGGCGCGCTGAGGGCCGACTAAAAACGCGGTTTACGCACTCGAGCCTGAATGGGACCCGCTGCTGGTGAGCGCACGTGCGCGTGCACGGACCGACGGAGCGAATATGAAGCGAGGAGGCATGCGTCACGCGCTCGTAGGGCCCCGATGCTGCAACTGCACCGCAGGGGTGGGGGGCGGTGAGGTCGACAGGAGTGGGCCCCCAAGGGGGAATGTCCTTCCATCCTTCTCCCACCTCTACCCAACCAACGCTTCCCCTCTCGATCTTTCTCACTGTCTCTCTCTCTCTCTCTGTTACTCGTCTCACTGCTCGTACACCTCTCTCTCCTTTTCGCACGACATATCCTTCTCTCCCTTCCTCCTTCGCATCCTGCGTCTTTCCCCCTTTCTCCAACGTCTAGCTCGTCCTTTTTTTTCCCTCCTTTTCTACTATTTTGCTCGGTTTCCTTTTGTTCTTCCTCGGATGTTCAGCCTTTTCTTGCCCTCTCTCTCTCTCTCTCTCTCTCTTTTCCTCTCTCGCTTTGTATTACATCGTCTTTCTATCTCATTTCAGATTAACGTACCTCCCGCGCCCATCCATCCATTCTATCACCGTGTTCCTTTTCATGCTCCTCCCTCTCTCTCTCTCTCTCTCTCTCTCTCCGTTTCTCGTTTTGTCTCGTTCCGCACTTCTGCTGCTCCTACGACTCGGCGTTTCTCTCCTTTCGCGGTAACCGCTCCTAGTTTTCCCTCCTTCTCCCACCCCGGGGCCCACCCCACGTAACACCGCGGGCCACTCTACGTGCCGTTAGCCCATGCCAAGCCGATATATATATTTATGTATCTCGAGGAGGAGAGGATTAGTACCGTAGGCGGTATGCCGTCGATACTGGCGGAAATCGAGCCGAGAATCTTGATCACCCACCGGACGATCGCTCCTCGATTCCGATATTCTCACGTAGTGTGTCTATAACGTGTAATTACTGGCCGAGGTCAGCCAGAGGGGAGAGAAATCCGAGATGAGTTTACCGCGGGGTTGAATCTCCGCTTCGAGATGCCTTTCGTTCTCGAGAATTGATTCGAGGATCTTAATATCCATCCTTCGGTACGTGGGATAATTAAAAATCTTCCGCGCCACTTGCCGCGTGCTCCTAATTACAAGGGTTAGGAATCAAATAGAAATTCGAACGATAACCGCTTTCCTGCCTGGTGTCATTTCATCCGTGATGTAATGAGCCTCAAAGGCCTGGTAAAGCGTCTCGTAATGAGGTTTCAAATGCCTATGGTAAACGCGGCTTTCGTTCTGGTTCTCGAAGAATCCTACTGGTTCGATGTCGCGAAGTGACGAGGCACTATCGCGATACGGATCGCGCTGCGAGCGCAACAAGTGCGAGTTTTATTCGCGCCCCGTGGCTCAAGTATCACAAATAAGTTTAACAGTTGTCGTGGGATTTGTAATAATATCCCAACTTGTCGGTCCTAGTTCGTCTCGAAGAATTCAGGAGTGTGAAGTACGTGCAATGCATTTGGAAACGCTTTGGGAGCAGTCGTGTACCATATACGGTGCTTTTGTTGGTCGCAATGCTCCGGGCCACGTAATAGCCTCAAGTGCACACGCTCCTCGAAGGAGTCACGAGGCAGCCGATTAAATTCAGAGAGCGTCTGGAGATGCAGGAGACGTTAGTGGGTAAGCGGAATGACGCGTGAATTCCGAGGGACGTCTATGAACGTATGCGCAGCTCTACCAGTTTGCACGCGTCCCTGAGTACCGTTAATTTACAGCAAACACCGAGTTTGCGCGCGGAAAGGATGGAATAATCGCGGTTCGGTGAATATCGTGTTTTTAACGTTAAGCACTTGACGCGGTGCAACAAAGATGTCGTGACGAAACCGTGAAACTGATGAGACTGTAGAAAGTATATGTAAGGAACCCGTGTTGTCTTCAATATTACCTTTATACCTGTCAAATTGTATTTAATATTAAATAATAACCGCGGATTACCGCGGTTTATTGAAGGCTGAGCTTTGCACGTATATCCTTCCTTATCTTTTATAAAGAAAGCTCCATTTCATGAAAATATGGAACGCGGTTATTTCGTGGCTAATCTTGTATCCGTAATCTTCTTCGACAACCCAAGCCCCATTCCCAGAGTATCTCAAACTAATATTTCAGATTGTATGGATTATATTTAATCCGTTCCTTGTGTTGTACAATGAAATAATCTCGTGCATTTCTTTTACGCGCGTATCTTCTTTCATGTAGATTTACGTAATCGCGAATCGTTATCTGTATTGTAGACCAGCTGAAATAGATATTGTAGTTGGACTTTTTTACCCATGATGCGTAAACCTGACGAATACACTAGCGGAGCATTCGAGGTCCAACTTCTGTTACACGCCTGTTACCAGGAGGTCACCCCACGTAAGACGCAGGGGAACTGCACGCGCTCCAACGCACCATACATATTTCATCGCCGCGCAAAGGCCAGAAGAATCGAAAATCGATTTCAGCCCTTTGCCCACCCATCTGGCTCCCTTATCGAAGCCCTCCTCGCCTTATCTCGAAACGGATCCCGTAATTTCCAGAGCAGGTGATGAAAACAAAAGCCGACATCGAGGCGACGTGCGTACCAGATGAGCAAACACGTGTACGAATGCAGTAATGGCAGCATATGAATGCTTCGAATACCAAAGCGACCGACTTTTCGTTTTCCAATCTGTGTCACGAATTAAGAAAGTTCTCGTTTCATCTTTCGCATCAAGACCCCGTATTTTGAATGCTTTTTGTTCCTGGCTATCTGCTTAATTTTTTATGCTCCCTACTTAGTGTTTGAAAAATCTAGATCGTGCAGTCTGATTTGCGTACGATTATATTTATCTATGCGTTGTTTTCCAAAAATATGTAAATCTTCTCTTTATCACAAAGTTATTGTAGAGTACTTATTTTTGGAGTTAGCAACGTTAAAAGTTGGAACGATTCTTAAATTACAGAATCGTATAGCTTAAAATTCCTAGATATACGAAATATCGATATTCTCATTTAGGTGGCTCGTAATTAGAGACGAGCTAATTAAAGCCCAACAGGCCGTTTTATCTCTTCGTTAACCCAGCAGCATCTTCCAATAAGCTCCTGCATCTATTCAAATAGTCCGGTATTAAAGTTCGCGAACAAATAAAGACCTCTACTTTATGTCGTTAACTCGGCGATTATGATTATTTAATCGCATACCCCTTTGCATACCGCCGCTCCTCCCGTTCTATGCAACTCGCGTAACTCGTATAATAAGCGCACCCTAAATCAGCCGCGCAGTAAACGTCGTCCCGATCTCGTTTCCATCAGCGTATTTTAATAAGCAATAAAATGGACACTTTAGGTCTGCCTCGAAATCCGCGGCAGGTGAAGCCAAGCTCGAAAACTAGGCTTGCATCGAGCAACGCCGACGATCATAAATCGACGCGGATAAATGTTCGAAACAATCATCGGGGAAAATTAACGCTCAAACGGATGCGGCCTACAACGATCAAGCGGGTAAAATTTACGGCTCGATTTCGCCGGTTAGATTCCTTGAATTCTACCTTAAAATGTAGTAAAGTTGTTACGACAAACGCGAAGAAACGACGTTATACCGGGCATCCACTAACTGGATCGTTAAACATGGATCTATCGCTTAATATGGATTTCAAGCGGATCAGGTTTGTCGTCGAAGTATTACGCGCGAAAAATTAGAAAATGGTAGCTGAAATGGTTTAGTGTATTAGGTTTATATTAGATATATCAGATCTACCAAGTATTATTGCCTATGGTAATCGTATTCCATCTCTCGCGATCTATTTGCCACTAGATATACAAAGAGAAAACTCAGCATCGAACATTAGATGTCGCATCTTCCATCTCGCTCTTCCATTCCATTTACCTTATCTCTCAACATAAATTCCAAACCATCATCGCTATAGTATACACACGTGACCAAGGAACCTCGAGGTAAAGACCAACAGAAAGAATCTTCGATATCCATTCAGAGCGCAAATCTTTTTCCGATACACCGCCGTTTACCTAGCATCCTGCTCTAGTTTCCCAAATCTCCTTTTAACACGGTCTCCAAACCACCGACATTACGCATTGGTTTGGCAAAAAAAAAAAAAAAAGAAGAAAAAACCAGGCGACCACGATTCCAAATTCGAACTTACGATATTCATGGCTGGCGGTCCATTCAGTTCACCCCTTGGCACTACTATTTTCCCCGCATTCCGCGCATTCAATGATCCTCGCTGGTGGAGGTCCATTATTCGCGCGCCATAAAGTTCCACGTAAGTGGAAAAACGCACTCGCACCCCTTTGAACAAAGGCGGCGAGAATCTCGAGGGGTGCCGTCGGCAGGCACGCGACATATGCGACATACGCGAATTTCAATCGCGCCAATTTCCTACGGAATTCCGGGAAAGCGAGCGAGGATCCGAGGTAGGGGAGGAGAGGGGAGGGGGGAGGCTGCGGATCGTGCTTAGGGGGGGGAAAATTAAACGCTTTGTTACGTCGGTCGGCAATTGCCTCGTGTACCGTGAGCGATTACGATTCCAGCGCACCGGACACTTCGGTCAGAAATCATTGGCCGACAATGGGCCCGATTTTGCCGCAGAATTGAGTCATTCTCGCGTGCGTTCATTGGAGTGCCTCCTACCTGCGCGCACTCCAAACCGAAGTCCTATGGCCCGACCACGCTTTGACCGCGAGGCTCGAGAGAGGGCTGAGCTCGCTTCGCCATTCTACGCGAGACAGGTAACGAAATAAGCATAATGCGCGTGTGATAAAGGAAAGCGCCTTTTCACCCACACAAGAGCCTCCTCGCGAGGATTATTTTGTATCGCGATGAAATCCTGCACGTCGATTTTGTATTGCGTTTTCTAAGCTCAGATCTAAGAGAAAGATTCTGTTCTTCGACTATAATTTAGTTGGAATCGAGTATTTTTGTAAAGGATAGAGACGACTTTGATTTCTTTGTGGAGCACTGTAATCGATACAAGAACGATCGATCGTAGTTTGCATCATCGTTTATTCCCTCGCGAATCGATAGATCCTTTAATTAACGAGTAAAAGCGAATTTTAGGATACATATGAAAGCGTGGCTAAAAGAGGCGACTATCGAGGCTCGAGCACTCGAAGCAGAAATGGGGAAGCGCGGATATTTGGAAACGTCGAAAGAACCTAATGTCACGAAGGTGATTTACAGGTCCTCCAGCGATCGAGGCAGACCGGCCTGACAATGAGAGGAGCACCGATATCGTATATACCTGGTGGCTCTGGGACATATGTGCGGTGCTCGTAAACTACGGCGTCACAATGCCGCCTCTTCGGTCTGATTGCCATTGTTCCAGCCTCGTGCGTACAGGGTGACGCCAAAGTCGACACTTAGCAGTTGTACTACGAGTACGTAACAGTGTCAGGGCTTTGTGTGGAACGCTTGTTGGGATGGATTCTCGCTCTTTGATATCATATTTTCATAATGATTCAGACCATCTCTCGTGCATGCACTTGCTTACTCGTGTAATTCGATGCAAATGTTTGGATCCCTCGGAGGAATTATTGATTATTCGTTCTGATGGACTAAAAGATTCCTGTTTTCATAAAACTCTTATTCGATACGAGAGTCTGCTCGTTGCTGATATAAGAGATATTTTCGAGCATCATTGCGCGATGCTTATAGAGTTGACAAAAAATGACTATTTGGAGAAGTTCGAGATTCGATACGGTTATTTTGAAATTAGTGCGTGGTACTGAAGTTGGAGGGAAAGATCCGTTTGGTTGTTGAACGAAAGAGTATGTAAGTACGTCGAGGACCGAGGGGGCGATTCTCACTTTTCTGCGCATAATCTTCTTAATGTTTTGTAGGAGCGACCGGGCTCGAGATTTCTGACCGAATGCACAACTGTCGCGAGAATAATCTCGAGTATTTTGCCGTGGCTCAGAATAAAACCGCCTGCAAGACGATTCGAAGTCCTTGCAAGTTTCCTACTTAACGGTTTGAGGGTCGAGATTGCGGCGGAGCAACCGTTTTGCATGTCAAAAGTGCTCGCGAACTACTTGGCATCTCGAGTATTTGCCGAGGGCTATTAAACGGATGGAGGAGCATTGTCGTTGTTTACGTCGGGCTTTTACGTGGGATTCGGTGAAACGAATTACTTTCTTTCGACTTTCACGAGATAGCTTTGTATATAAGAAAAGGTAGTACCCTTCGTCAACGAGACATTCGTACTCGACGGAAAGCTCGTTGCGATGTATGTACACGGTATAAATTTGTTTTCTACTTTCACGTACAACGTAAAGTATATACTCTATATATCTATATATATATATAAAATTTTTATTTTATATATAATATATTTACATA